>JXTB01000010.1:1483294-1534151 GCA_002914805.1 Parasponia andersonii
CAAATTTAAACTTTTCGAGCTCTAAAACAAAAGAAACTACGTGGCATTACTTTTTGAAAGTGTCTTTACAAAATATACAACTAAAAACTCCTTATTAGTTTATCTTGCCATCAGCAGTAATATTTACAACATACTAGAATAACAAAATACAAAGAAAGCACCGCCCACAAGTCAAGCTCGTCTACATCGGTATGATCATAGCGACAAGAAAGCGTGTTAGCCAACCAGCAACTCTATATATCAAAAGCATCCTCACCTGTATCTCAGGAACTAAATGAGTAAATGCTCAGTAAGTAAAGATCATGCATGCTCGTGAATATGTTTCATACATAAACTTTATTGAAATTCACATTGTACTTTTTCTTTCATAACTTTTCATTTTGATGCACTTTTCTAAGAAAACATTTCTTTATAGGGACCTTGAGTACATTACAAAGTTTTGGCAGTCAGTAGGCCGTGCCCACTTGTGCGGGAAGGAAAAACATGGCCAATGTGAACCATACCTACCCAACGCAGACTGACTAAGTAATGCACCTGATAAATCTCACAGTACAATGCTCAACCCCAGTAGTCGGTAAGCCGTGTCCACCTATGCGGGAAGGATGCCTGTACAAACTATACTTATCCAACACTGACAGACTAAACACTGTACTTAAAACATATCTCATAAAATTAGTACAATTGTACTACTTTAAATCCAATGTATGGAAAACTTCACTTCTTTGAAAATCATGCTTAAATGATCATACTATACTTATGTTTCCGTAAACTTTACAACAATAATATAAATAATATATAATTGAAATAATACACATAAGCATGTAAGAAAACATCCTGTATCTACTATTGTTCTTGTACTGCAGTTAAAATAAATCTTCACTTACCTTGTGTCTGGTAGAAAAGATAGTGAAAAGGGTCAGTATCTTCTGTGGCAAGGTGTGTGGAAGACCTGATGTCAATTTTATTACTAACATTATCACTACAATGTAAAATTTTTAAAGAAACAAGTACAAGACCGAATCACAACTTTTATACAAGAAGGAACCCCAATCACAAAATGAACCAAAATGTCTTCTACTTTCATAATTACTAGTTCATTTGCTTCTAAATGGTACCATTTGGTTCTAGAAATATTTGGACAGCACCTCCTCTATTTTTAGGACATCTCCATATGATTAAAATCATGGTGTAAGACCTGTAATAACAATCAACAAGCCAGTTCCCACATATACAATTCAAAGAGGATTATTTAGAGCAACCTAGGTACATTTGAATTCTTTTCGTTTAGACAAAATTTAAAACCACATTTACACTTTTCTATTGTCACAAATAGCAATAAAATAAATATATTTACATCATGGGATCAAAAAAATATACATTTCAATTTTATAAAATCAGATTACAAGTATGGGGAGCTTACTCTAACAATGGAAACACTTGAAAATACTTGAATCCACAAGTAGCAAACTTTGGGGCTTTAAGACTAACTTTAATCTTCCACTTAAATTATGTGTTTCCAGCCATATATAAGGTTTCCTTAGACCTTAATGCATCAAATAAATGCTTTAATTAAAGAGCTAAAGCAATGGAAATAAATTACTAATTCTAAATTCCACAAAAAGCTTACTTTGACTAGTTTGAACTTTTGTTGAAGCTCTTGCCTTTTACTTCCACAAAACTAATTTTTAAGGTTTTAAAATTGATCTTAGGACTCAAGAAGACCTAGAGGAAACATTAATTAAGTAGTATCAAGTGGAGAATTGAAATAACAAAACAAAACCTAGGAAGAAGAACTAGTAGAATTACTTTGACTAGTTTGGATCTATCTTGCTTCCTTGAGCTCCAAATTGAGTTCTACCACTTGGAAACTCTTAGATATGGATAAGGAGAGTTAAGAGAAGTATAGAAAGTGGCTGGTGTGGTTCAAGTCGTGGTTAGGGAGGTAGAGGAAAGAAATTACCAGATTTGGTCAAAAATCAATACTTAAAGGCTAAGAATAGCATAACTTAAATTCTAAGGGGTATTTTTGGTATTTTGCACCTTACTTTCCATGTGTCCAACTCTAAAACATCCTTATCATATTCACCACGTTGCTGGTCAATCCTATACACTCAAATGTAGACCAAAATGTGGAAACCTACCTTAGAAAGTGAAATCTAGTCATACTTTGACTTATGATCCTATATGGCCAATCTTATTGTAATTTGGTGGAACCTAGCCCCATAACCAATCATTAAATATAAAAATAAATTCAATTAGACTCTTATTGATGATTTAAACATAGTATAATTGCTCAATTCATAGAATTCACAAATATGACATTATGCGATTAAGCTGAATCTAAGCTAGCTTAGTGTAATTAAACACAGTTCAGTATAGTGACTGCCATCTCGTGCTTACCTGGAACGAACATTTTTTAAAATGCTAGAAATAAGTCCTAAATATTAAATTAAAGCTATTTGATGTGCTAAATGCACAGTGAATTTGGTTCTGAAAAACGTGAAAGATGTATTTTACCGAAAAACTACTATTTGACTAAGTTATCAATAGATATGGTTTTTAATGCATGTGCATATAGTATTATTATTCATGAATTTATTCTTTTTTTCTTTTCACACACCAAGATCTCTCTCTGAGAGTACTGAGCCTTTACACTGCATGGGAACACTTCGACAACCATTAGTATAATAATATATATTAAATGCATTTAACGATCAAAATGTGCAATTTATCATAAAATTTGCACTAGTTTCATGATATGTCTATTATATAATATGAACATGTTTACTATTGGCCTATTATGTATGTGAGAATCTTGGGCATTACAGTTCTACAATCAGATTCGGATAAAAAGCCTCGATCTAACACCTATAAAGAAATATGAAACTTGGTATAAGGGAAGACGCCACAATCAAGATGGAAAACTCGATTGATAAGTCAAAGGATGAATGCTATAGAGAAATTTGATAAGTTCGATTAAGTTTTCAAAGATGCAAAGAAAAATTTCACTCAATTTTAATGAATTGTAATTTGCCCTTATTGAATGAAAAGTGCACAATATATAGGCCAAGGGCCATGAAACTTTCAGTCTAAAAAATCGCCAAAAACGCCTATAGGTAACTTACACAAACCATAAAAAGAAAGTAGGAAAAATAACCCTTATAGTTAAGCTAAATTCGGACCTAATTAAAAGGGAATCAATTCTGACTTTACACGCCACTAATTGGCCTACTATATGCCACTAAAGAAAAAAAAAAAAAAAAAAATTATTTTGGGAAACTAATAACTAAAATAGGAAAGTAAGCTATGACTTGGCGTTCAAGTCCTTACAAATCAGATTTCCCTTTTATATGTATCTATGAATTTTTTTGAACTTGAATCAAGCTTGTTATGAGCTTAGAAATTCGTTCATCTCCTTCAATGGGCCTCCACGTGCATACTTGAGCTCAAATCCCTTGAATCAGCCCACTTAATGTATTTTGGAATTTCTTTGCACATGCTCTTGTAATTGGACCAATAGGAACTTGAATAGGATCTGCATTTCATGCTCTCATGCTTGTTCTGTCTTCATCAGAATGTCCCTTATTTCAATTGTACTGAACTTCTGAATTTTTTTTTCCTTCACAATAATTTGTTCTTCTTGTAGTAATGAGTAGTTGATTTAGAGGTAGGCCAAGTGTCAACTAGTTGGGAGGTTGATGGTTATATTTTAATGCTTATAAGACTTTATTAAAAAGATTAGTAATTAATAATAATGATGATGATAATAATAATAATAATAACAATAATAACTATACTTTGTAAAGAGTATTACTACAGGTTGTGTATGCAAATTACTAGAGAATATAATGTTTTTAGCTTTTTTTTTTTTCATTTTTAGGTAAGGAAAAGCAATGAGGTCTTTTTATTATTTTTCCATCGTAAATTCGGTCATTCTCTGTGAATTTCTCCTTTTTAATTTTCACACACTTGTTAAAAGCAAGTGGTTTATATGTAAATCTTTCACAATATATATATCATAAATGAAGAAACAAAAAAAGAAAGGGAAAAAAAATCAAACAAAATGAAACAAAAAGCGCGAAATAAAGAGGATAAAAATAGAAAGTTTTTGTCTAAAACACAGGCACTTTGGACAATGACAAAAGAATAAGTGAACAAATTACTCTTTGATAAGTTAAAAGCCACACATTTCGCATATGTATCTTTTATAGTATAACAAAGAGAGAGAAAGCAAAAAGTGAAAGAGAAAAAACGTTTTTTTTTTGCACATTTTCAAATTGCCTTTCTTTTTTATGGCACGTTTATTTTGCTATAATTATAATCAGAATAAATAAAAGGAGAAATGAATGGGAATAAAATAAAATGATGTGAGCATCATTATTTATATTATATTATTTACTTAAAAGTAATAGGAAAGAGAATTATATTCATTAAAATACTATTTATCTGTTTACTTAACCCAGAAAAGTAATAGGAATATATTATATTTACTAAATTATCCTTTTAAATGTATATGCATTATAAAGTAGATAGATTTTTTGGGATGAAATTATATTTTACAATGTTAATAATTAAAAAAGAAGAAATGAATGTTTACGGGTAATCACATTCTTTAGGGTATTAGTGGGGGAAGCATTTCCATTCTTTTCCCCTAAATTTGATGCACCCCCCCACATTTCCCCTATTTCTTAGTAAACATTTAAATGGGAATCATTACCCCATATATAATTTCTATTACTCTTTAGTAAATATGCCATTAATTGATACGATAGTAGATCCAATCAAAGCGAAAGGTGATATTTGTTGACATAAAATTCTTCCTGAACTAGATCTTTAAAAGTTAAAATTTAACGGATAATCATATAAATTGAAGAAAACAATAAAAATATTTAAAACCTGTACATATCTAAATTCTGGTATGATTAAAACAAAGATCTTTACATAAATGAGGATGTATCATTTTTTTTTCTTTTTGAAAAAGAAGACGAAAAAACTAGTATAGAAGCCTTATTGGAGAGAGAGATTAACACTGGATCTCATAAAACAAAGATCTTTGCATAAATAAGGAACTATCAATCTTTTCTCCTTTTGTTTTTTTTTTGGAAAAAGAAGATGAAAAAACTAGTATAGAAGCCTTATTGGAGAAAGAAATTAACAATAGATCTCATCTCCCTCTCCAATATGATAGAAATCAAGAGAAAAATTGTAGAGAGAAAAAAGATAAAGATTTCTTAGAGAAAGAAAGACTAGTAATATTGGTTCATTTTACAACAATAGAAATGAAAAGTGTTTTATAAAATTTCTCCTTGATTTACATAAGTGAGCATTAGGATTATTTTTTTGGTTGCATTTATGGCACAAATGATGCATGAACTATCTATTTTATGGTAATTTAGTACTCAAAGTTGTAATTGTGACATTAAGCCTCCGAACTTTTCAAAGCATTTTGGTTCGTAAATTATTTATGCTACAGTCTGCTATTAATTTTTGACAAAAAATATACGTAAAGAGTATGTTGTTGTATTTAGAAATGTATTTTAAGGGAAAATTACCTGGAAAAAAAGGATTTGGAGGGATAATGATAGGTATCCCAAATAGTTTATCAAATTTTTAATATGAGTACACGTGACAAGTGAGTTATCACTATTCAATTAGTGAATAATATTGATTAATTTGTGGTAAGTTTTAATACACTAATTAAATAGTGGTAACTCAGTTGCCACATATAATTATACAAAATTTTTGACAAATTAGTTGGGATGCCTAGTATTATCCAGATTTGGAGAGTATAAAAGATGTATAATTTGTATTTTTTAGAGTTTTTGGAGCTACAAATTTAGAAAAAAATTTGATGTGGCAATTCATTTTTATACTTAAAATTACTAAGCTATCTTTTAAATATACTCTTAGATACTAACATATTTTTTTTTTCAGAAATTTAATAATAAGTTGTAATTTAAACAATTCAAAGGCCATATTGTATTAAATCAGTAAATTCAAATGTTTAATTGCCACAATTTTAGGATCAAATTATCATAAATTGGATAGTTCAAAGATCATATGCGCGATTAGCCCTTATTAATATTTTCTTTACCTTTTGTGGAGTTTACGGGCCCATTTTCAAGCTTTTGTCAAAGCTATTATACGTCGGTTTGGTGAGAGTAGAAGGGACAACTGACTTCTCTAAAATAATAAAATACAAACTAAATAGAAGGATACCTTAAATATGTTGACAAATTACATGTTGCGAATCTTTAAAAAGTAACTCTATATTATCCATTCTTTTTTTCTTTTTATAAACATTACCAAAAGAAAAATCCTCTGGTAATTATTAATTAAATTGAAATAAAAGAAACTATAGAGGAGACAAAGATACCAACCTCAAGGAAAGGAGAAAATAAACAACTGACAAACAGCTCAATCAAATCCTAGGAGAAATCAAATAGTACTGTCGAAACAATACTATTGATTCTACCTCCCAACAATGCCTAATTAAAAACTTTTTTGTGTAAAACTAAGAGGAAAAAAACACAAAAAGGAAAAAAGAGCACATTATTTTATATATGGGACAACTAACGAAAAATGAAATTACAAAGACCCAAACAATCCTTTTGAAGAGCTTCATGAACAAAAAGAGAGCAGAATATCTCCAAGTTGGTGATTATACACTTGGAGCCCTAGAAGCCATTAGATCAGCCACCACATTCTCTTTTGAAAGATATGTGACACATGAATAGACATTTGAGAAATCAGGTTGATACAATGAAGCCAAGTAGGTCTCCAATGCCAAGGTACATACAAAGAACGAGACTAGAAAAGTAAAACCAAATAAGCTAAATCACTCTCAAGCCAAATTTTCTTTCACCCAAATTCACATGCATAGAAAACTGCATGAATGGCCGCCACAAGCATAAGCGATACCTAGAAGGATGAAAAAACTACTCCTATAAAAACCTCTAGATGTACATAAACATCTGCACAACCAGCTAGACCTAGAGAACCAAAAGCCGCACCATCCTTATTAACTTTCAGCTAACCTGCTAGAGGAAGATGCCATGAAACTTTAATAATCTTGGGAGTCTTAGGAGGTTTTAAATCAACTTGAAGACATTTCAAAATGAGCAATTCATCCAAAGAATTTTTCATAACACCAGACCCAAGGCCATTTGATTCTTGGATTGCACGCCAAATGAGTGAGATGGCAGAGGAGATGGAGACGAACTGTTATCAAAGTAATTTGTTTCGTAATGTCTAAATGACCCAAGTAGTAGTAACAATTGATGTTTGCTAGAGCTGCATCAACTAACTGCTAAAGTTAGCCTGAAGAGCATCTTGCCAAAGATTAATAATAGAACCATCAAAATTAATATGTCTTTGAAAAGATGAAGAGATAGTACCCCAAATGCAGCTAGCATACTCACAAGAGATAAAGAGATGCTTAACACTCTCTTCATGACGGAAGCAAAAACAACAACAACAAGGTAGAAAAAACCCACGATGAACAAGATTCTATTAGAAGTTTATCTTGAACCAGCCACCAAAAAATAAGGGAGTGTGATAGGAGAATAAAGCTAACCCAAAATTTATTACTCCATCTCCTTCATTGAAAATCCAGCCAAAGAATTATAAGCATCCGCACAAGTAACCTCACCAGAGGAGGAGTGCCACCAAATAATTGAATTTGGTGAGTCACAAATAACTATTTTTCAACTCTTATAGGTCAACATTGGGAATTCAGAAGTGAAAGAAGTTAGAAGTGACCATTTAGAGCTAGAAACAAGACTTCATATAGTTGCATCAAATCTAGGCTCCATAGCATCATTGTAATCAATCAAGTCAACTAAAGGAGAGCCCAGCCAATTGTCTGACCAAAAATGAACTGAAGAATTTCTACCAATGGACCAAATCAACTCATTCAATAAAACCTGAATATGACCCCTTAAACCACACCAAATCGAAGACTTCCAAAACTGCCTCAGAGTAAATCTAGTGGAGAAAAATCTCCCTTATCGAAGTGAAAAACAAAAGAATCACACTTCAACATACTCCAGGAAAGTTTCTTTAGAAGAGCAGTGTTAAGAAAGGAAAGTTTCTTTAGAAGAGCGGCATTAAGAATTCTAAGATCTCAAAGACTAAGACCAGCATCTTCTTTAGCTTTACAACACATCTTCCAAGATACAATAATAGGTTTAGTAACCTTAGCTGAGCCATACCACAAGAAATTTCTAATGGATAAAACTAACTCCTTTAAAAGAATAGATGGCCAACGATAAACTTGAAAGAAATAAGACAATTGACCCATGATAATCAAATTGATTAAACTGACTCTGCTAGCCATTGAAAGATTTAAACCTTTCTAGTGTTCAAAATTGGTATGAATTTTATCCCGCAAAGGTTGAAAGTGAGAATGCTTAGGAGAGCCAATAAAAAGAGAGGATCCTCCCTTCCTCATTCTAGTAAGATTCAACAATTCTGAAACCAAAGTAGAGAAGATGGCTCATCCAAAATAAATAAAAGACTTATTATAATTTACCTGTTGGTCGGACAATACTTTATAATCATGTAATGCTCACAGAATAAGTTTAATATTGGAGAGGCTCTGGCAAATAAAAGGACATCATCTGCGAAGAGAAAATGGGAAGGAGCCTTTTCCTTTCTAGTTAAAGTCATGGGAACAAGGTGCACCTTTTGAATGAAAAGACCAAAGTAACAATTTAAATAATCTACAAAGAGGACAAATAGTAAAGTAGAGAGAGAATCACCTCGATGAACCCCTCTTGAGCAACCAAAACACTATTGATTAAAATTGAAAGACAGACTGAGTGGAAAATATTGGCCACCCAATTAAACAAAATTCTATCGAAACCAAAAGATAGAAGCATCGCCACAATAAAATCCCAACAAAAAGTATCAAAAGCTTTTCTGATGTCTAATTGCGTAGCTAAGTTACCCCTAAAGTTGTTCTTGTCCAAACAATTATAGCATTCTAATGCACCAATAATACAATCCCTGATACATCTACTAGGCACAAAACCAAATTGATTTGGTGAGATGATACGAGAGCAAATACATCCAAGGTGATCAACAATAATCTTCGTAATAAGTTTGTAAAGGAAATTCCCCAAAACAATAGGATAGAATTGGACAATAGAGAGAGCATGATCCACTTTGGGAATCAAAACCACAAAATTGGAATTCAAACCTGGAATTAAATGACCTAATCGAAAAAATTGCTGGATAGTAGAAACAATGTTTGAACTCACAATATCCTAACAAGACTGAAAAAATTTTCCAGAAAAACCACCAAGGCTCAGAGCACTCAAAGCATCAATTTCAAAAGCTATTAATCGAATTTCCTCTTCATTGGGAACCCGGCAGAGCCAAGCATTTTCTGAAGAAGAAACCAGATTCGGAATAACCTCTTGAACCATGAGGAAATCCCTAACATGATTAGGAGATTCGGCAAACAAATATGTGTATAAAGATTGAATATGATTAGAGATCAAGTGTAAGTCTTCAACTACATTCTCACCAGTTTTCATCTAACTCAATGTTTTTTTAGTTTTCATACGTTTCACCATATTATGTAAAAAGCTAGAATTCTGAACTCCCTCCTTAAGCCATTTGACCCTACTTTGTTCTCGAAGGTAAGTATCTTCTTGAAGCAAAAAATTATCCAGAGAAGAGAGTGCATTAGACTCTTAGCGCAAAAGATTGTCGGAAACACTTTCAACTGAAAGGGGCTCTTGAATAACATTGACCTATTCGGTAGAATTGGAAATATTATGCATCAGATCTTCAAAAATCTGCCATCCAAACCTTCAATGCAGATTTCAGATCCTTTAGTTTCTTGATAAGAATAGACATTGGTGAACCAAAAGCAGGACGAGACCAAACTTTATGGACTATTTCTTTAAAACCCGAATAAAGAAGCCACATACCTTGAAAATGAAAAGGTCGTGGCCAATGGAGATGTTAAAATTGCAAGACAACAACAAGGATTATGGTCCAATCTCAAACAAGGTAAGCAAATACTAGCAAGTTAACTCCAATGTTCCAGAAAAGCCTCATTACAAAAAGCTCTATCTAGGTGGGACATAACAATTCGGCCACCCCGAGAACCATGCTAAGTATGACGAAGACCATTGATGTCTAAGTCAATCAAATTATAAAGAGTAACACCAGCATGGAAGTCCTCACAAGATCATTGCTTGATAATACCTGTAGTCTTATGTGCCTCCATAATAGAGTTAAAATCTACCAGACCCAGCCAGGGGCTATTCACATGTAAGGAAGATAAAGAAGTCCATAAGTCTCGATGAACTAAATAATTGTAAGTGTCATAAATAAAGCTAGTAGAAAAATGTTGAGAGTGAGATAGAATAACCTGAAAATTACACACCGTTGAACTACAAAAAACCCAAAGTAAGGGAAGAAATTTGTCATTTTAAGCAACTAGGTTTAACCCAATAGACCTCCAAAAATGAGCAGGGATAGAAATAAATGCACACATTGGTTCAGCTAAGCAAAGGATGTTAGGATGATGACTTACACACAAATCCTTAAGAACTTGACAAGTGCCAAGGTTAGAGACACCCCCACAATTTCAATAAAAGGACTTTCATTAGGAAATTGATTTTGAAGCCTGAGTAACCGGCCTGGAATACTGAGCTTGAACATGAGCAACTTTCTTTTTCTTCTTCAATTGAACGTTGTGCCAACCCTCGTCTTTAGAAGCAAAAACTTTCAAAGGGGAAAGATTACTTGTATTCAAACTGTCACTTTTTGACTCTGCTGAAGGATCATTTGGATGAGCCTCAACATGAGCAACTACGCCTGGTTGAGAAGAAAAAGCATTATTATGAGGCAGTGTGATGTCGAATTCAACATTAGCAATATCGTCTTCATCATTAGCAACATCTGCATTGCTAACATGGACATTGTCATTAACAATGTTAACAACATCTACTTCATTATTATTAACATCCTATTCATCAGCCCATAACTTTTGTTTACCTCTTGTCTTCACCTTTCTATTTTTCGGCTCACCAGTAAGATCCTTCTTTAAAGTTGAAAAGGCATTTTTGATAGGAACTTCTATGGTTTTTGGAGATTTCGTAATAGGGCAATAAACTCTCTTGCGAGACCTCGAACAACCATGCTCTTTTGGTTCCCTGTCAGAAGTAACTATAGTAGGTTTTCCATGCCTAGAAGTCGAGGCAACATGACCAATAGTTTTGCAAGCAGTACAAAAGTTAGGAAGATGCTCATACTCTAACGGAACAAATGAACAATCTGAATAAACCTCGACCATTATAAAGTTTGAGAAAGGCTGAGAAAGATCAATATCAATTAAAATGCATGCAAAGTGACCACAATCACCTTTAAGTGTCACTTCATCAAATCGGATGGGAACACCAACACCTCAAACTAAATTCAAAAAGATTTTTTGATCCTAATATACCCAAGGTAGCTCGTAAAACCTAACCCAAATTCAGGAGTTGCTTGTTTTCTAGGTAGTTGGATTGAAATTTGGAAACTAAGGTTGTATTGAAAGAGCCCATAGACCAAACTCTATTCTTTTCCTCCTCCAAACTAAGAAGAATATGGAAGAAACCTTTACCCAGAAAGATTAAATGCCAAGTAGGAGAAAGTTTCCAAAAAGATTGCAATTTAAATTTCAGGTCAACCAACTTTCATGGAGTATCACCTTTGGACAAAAGACCCGCCCAATAAAAGAAAACTGACATAAATTCATTCTATTTTGCAAGATCTAATCGTCAACTTTTACACAAATATTTTTGTCCTTAATAGTTGGCTTAGATAATTATGGAGCAATGAGAGAGTCCTTGGAATTCAACACATTAAAAGAAGAAGCTGAACCATTAACACCAATCTGGCCTTGAGTAAGACCAGTTACCATGTTTGCAAAAGAAGGACTTGCCGCCAAACTTGAACCCAAAGAATAGCCTGATTGTGCAGTATAAGGAGGCAAAATAGCTTCCAAAACACTTGGTCGTAAAAAAGGAATCCTTTTATCATTAAAAGAATTGATTGGGTCGTTAGAGATAATATCATAACCAACCTTCAAATGTAGCCTAGAAACTGGAATTACATCAACAATACTTGAAGCCTTATGCAAATACTTTCTCAAACCCAATGTAGCCCCATCAACACTTGTGGGTTTAAGTGCAATAACTCTAGACCCA
Organism: Parasponia andersonii; assembly: GCA_002914805.1. Classification (NCBI taxonomy): domain Eukaryota; kingdom Viridiplantae; phylum Streptophyta; class Magnoliopsida; order Rosales; family Cannabaceae; genus Trema; species Trema andersonii. The sequence continues at coordinate 1,495,504 of JXTB01000010.1, forward strand.
TGAATAAATCGGTCACCATCTTTGACAAAAGAAGGAACCCTATGTAAATCTGTATGACCTGAAGTAGATGTGTCATGATTATTTTCCAAAGTACCACCTGATCGTGAAACTCCTTTAACCACAAACCCTAGACTTGCACTAGCAGTAGCAACATCGCGTAAAGAAGTATCACCCAAAATCAGATCATTAAAAGATTTGCCTCTACCCCAAAGAGAGCACTTGGCCAATTCAACCCTAGCCCTAGGTTAGAGTCACGATCCTAGGCATATTTTGAAGCATCCAAACCATTCTCGGAATCAAGAGAAAGAGCAAAATTCAAACGATAATCATTAAAAGAATAACTTGAGAGTAGATAGGCAGAGGTATATCAATCTAATGGAGTGGACATGGTAAAAGATTTGCAAGAATAACCAAGAAAATACACAAGATGGCCAAGAAAGGCCAAGAATCGGCCAAGAAAATGGCCAATAATGATTAAAATCACCAAGATTGGGCAAGAGAGGTGAAATCCCAGCAAGAAAATGTGAAATCCTAGCAAAAAATAAGAAACCCTAGTAAAGTACTTTTTCCCATCTTCCAAAATTTTGGTAGCCTTATCCGGGTAAACCCAGGTGTGTCTGTGATAGGGAAGCCCAAAGATTGTTCCCGTCCTTATCAAGGGAGATGCTAGCCGTCTCTCCTGTATTATACCCTTAGCAAAAGATATTAATTTGATATATTATTATGCTACGCCATTACAAATCCAAATTGATGACCAATTTATACAATTATTAGGAAGAACAAACGTAGAAAGTAATTTTATTATGATTAACTCATCTAGACGCAAATAAAGCTTCAATAATCGTTTTTCCCCCCTCCAATAAGTACTTATCTTTAATGTAAACGCTTAAATTTTTAAAGGATATTTTAGTATTTTTGCTAAAAAATAAAATTAATTAATAATTAAATAATTAAAATATAATATTTTATAACTGGTGGGACCAACTTTTGATTTTAAATACACTCCTATTAATTTCTTCTCACACTCGAACAATCTCTCAGCCCTTCTCTCTCTCTCTATTTTTCCATTTTCCTTTTCTTTGTTTTTTCTTCCTTTTTCTTCTTTTTCCTTCTTCATGTCTTAAACTCTTAGCCAACCACCGACGGCTGCCGAAGATTGCAATCATCCCATCTCCACCTCCATTGTCTCGACAACTTTCTGATGAAGTTGATGATGGTGGAAGCTCCGAGACTACACTTTCTATGAGTGTGTAATGTTCACTTTTTTGAGACACTTTTTTCACGTTCAAATGGCTTTAAATCTAGCTCTGGTCACCAGACAATGACACCATTGGCAAGTGTTATCGTATTTTGAGATTTCCTATTGACTCCAACTGATAGTTTTTGTCGATTCAACTTGAGTCGACTTCGGTAAGTATTCTGTCACCTTTGAAATTTAAATTATGGCATTTTATAAATATTCTTAGAAAGTATATGATATTTTTGTGAAATTTGAAGTGATGATTAGGTGATTAGAGACATAATAAGGGATAATTGAGTTGTGTAGGATAGAAATCCCGATTGTAAGAAATTTCAAAAAGAAACATTGGTATTTTTCTAAATCAGATTTAGAAAAATAGTATTTTTGAAATCTGATAGAATGTTGGGGCAAAAGTCTGATATGAAATATGGTACTTTTATAAATAAATTTCGAAAATTGATATATTCGTAATCAAATTTAGAAATAAATGGTATTTTTAAAAGCTTAAACAATATTGGATCATTTAGGGCTCAGGCTTGTGGATTAAAATTGTAAAACTGATATTTTTCCAAATATGTCGAAAACTATGATAATTTTTACAAATACTTTCTAAAAGTCATATTTTTGTAAACTGATAGATATTGGACAAAATGTTTGTTGATATTGAGAATGGGCCTCAGGTTGTGAAGAAAAAATGGTATTTTTCTAAATATTTATTAGAATTTGGTATATTTATAAATAACTAGAAATGTTAGTATTTTTCTAATATTTTTGTAACTTTCAGATGTTAAGCCCAATTAGGGCTCAGGACCTCGAAGCAAAGTTTCGAATTGAAATTCGGATTCAGTGAGGTTGAGAGACGAACTTTGATATATAACATTGATATGTTTCAAGGTGGCATGAATTTTGAGACATAAAGCTCGTGAATAATCTTCTTTTGCATGCCACAGAACAAGTTTCTGCTCGAAAATCAAATTGATTATATTTACGTTTAACCTAGCTATTGTGAATGTCAGGAATTTAATGGTAATGTCTGTTATTCCAATCGAGACTCCGTTAGAAAATTGGTTTTCTGAAGAAAGCTATTTTGGTTATAAATTCATTCAACGAACTTCCAAATGACCCATGGGAATCACCATGAGCCTTGGCGAAATGTTCTTATTATTTGATAGAAGTAAGGACTCGATTACTTGATCTACTATAGTTTTTAGTATAAATTTATTTATTTAATCCGATATGGAATTTCATGAAATGATTTGTGAAAATGTCCTTATGAGCTATTTTGGAAGATACATTGATTTTTGAATTACCTGTGAGGTGCATCATACTAGTTGATATGCCATATATTTTGTTTAAACTATTTATTCTAGGAATTGGATTTTGTAGATTTTAGTGAAAAATCAATTATGTAAGAACTAATGAGTTTGGAAACTTGACTTTTAGAATCGAACACAGGATTACTGCATGGTTATTTTAGTGATTTTATGTAAAATGGTACATAGTCTCATCAATGTTATTCATATAAAATTGCATGCATTCATAACACTTATATGACCGTGGACTTACATTACTCAAATAGGATGCTCGAACTTACGGTACTCCATTTGAACATTTCGGACATATTATCGTAATTATATCGCACTGTTGTATGTTTGACAATATGGATATATACTCATTTTAGAAATGTATTTGATAAAGGTTCGGAACTTATGAGCCTTTGGACTTTGTAAATGTATTTGACAAAGGTTTGCAATTTGGAGAATCTTTGGACTTTAGCAATGTATTTGGTAAAGGATTTTGTGAACTTTTAGAAAAATAGTTTAATAAGTGGATTTTAGAGAAAAATTTGGAATACTTAACTAGCCAAGCAGGAGTTTGAAAATATTATATAGTTTATTACTAAAAACTTGCAATCGAATCTCTACTAAGCATTCACGTGCTCACCTCTCCTATTTTCTCCCTCCTCAGGTTTATTTGCATCAATAGATATTAGTTAATATTTGTGTTCTAGAAATTCTTCTAGGCTCGTATTACATTAGTGATTAGTATTTTTCCAATCTTCTTTCATCTAGTTAGCCACGGATTATTGATATTTATAAGTAGATGTCTGAAGAAATTTTAAACCATGATTAAAGATATTGTAAATGTCAAAATGGTTTATTAAAATATTAATGTCATTCTCTAAGAATTTTAAGATTATAAAGTCTTGCTCAGTATATTTTGTAAAATAATTAATATTTTTATTTGTAAAATATCAAATTTTCCACTAACCCGAGGTTCGGATCGTGATATTCAAATTCTAATCCACATCATGGTTCAATTTCGACATGTTATATGTAAATGGTATTTGTATTTACTCCGCGCGATAAGACGCAAAATTCATGCATATATATATATATATAGTAAGTTACATACCACGCCAAAACTTAAATAGTCTTGTATACTTTTATGGTCAGAAAATAATACCTGAAAAATAGGTTATCAGCTATAAAACTGTAAGTAACATTAGTCACAACTACTTATGTCACAACCCAAACCCCGGCGTAGTGGCAGAAGGGGAATTTCACAAAAATTGGAAATTCTTTTTTTTTTTATTTTTTTTTATTTTTACAAATGTATCATGAATTTTAACTAGTGGACTTATCCCACAATTCATAGTCACCAATAAACACAGACTGAAAAATTATAAGAAAAACCGAATTCTTAGACAGTTCACTAAGCATCATCATTCACACCTCAATATCAAGCATACTGGAAATTCTGAAAAACAAATTACCGAAAAATGATTTTTCTGAAAATGATTTCCACAATTTTTTAAATAAATTAAGAACACAGTGGAATAGGTATTTTAAAATTTTCATGAAACTTTACAAAACAAAAATGTAGGACCGTTGATCTAACATAAATCAATTCATAGATCTTTGTTTAGATAAAACCTGGAAGTGCTTCATAACTATTGAGCCTTTCCATCTATTTTCTAGAGCCTGTTAAATGATCCAATATGTGGGCACCTTCTTGATTCCCAATGAGAGATGAGCGAATAATCCGAAAGACGATCTTCCTTCTCTTTGAGTGCACATTTACGACCATGGGTATCTCTCCCTTAGCAGCCATAAACGAACACGGAACTTCTCTTGCGATGGCTCGTCTCTCCCACTCTCTCTTTTTCTCTCTGTCACATGAAAATACACAGTTACTATGCATGAGTGGTGTGTAGAACACTTAGAGTGACTTAGGAGAACTTTTCTCTTAAGTATTTAAAGAGATGTAAAACCTAATGGGCTTATTGGGCTCCACTGACCATTTGATTAGTTATTGGGCTATGTGTGAGCTAGACAGGGAACCTTATGGATCCAAATAGTCTAAGATCCAATGAGCCAACTACTCATAATCATAATTAACTCTTAATTATGACTAGGCTATGTCCACTAATATTGGGGCACTTCACTATAGGCCCAATATTGCACTCTTAGACTAAATGTCATATATTTTCTATGAAGCTAATTAACACTTTAATTAACTTGATCCATTTAGTATATACTATACATGCAAATATACCCCCGATGCAATGCTATACTAGTGAGGTGAAATTACCATATTACATCTCTAGTATATATTTACCTTTAAGTTGCCATTTTTCATCTAATAGATAATAATTGACTACGGTGCTTGTAACTGCCCATACAAATACAGTCAAATTCACAAAGTGAATACCTGGCACCTGATCTTTTATTATCTAAGTCCTTGAAAAAACTCAAAGTGACATTATATGCATGGTGTCCAAATCATGAAAGGTGTTCTTGTCAATTCACATATCTTATCTTCCAAGATACCGGAGTTCGAACCATATAATCGGAACTAGTCCTTTAGTAAGTGAAAAAGATAAAACTCATGAAAGTAAGTCCGACAATCACTAGGATTAAGGTAATCTTGCAATAGTGCTAGATTAGTGAAAGATAGAATATTGAGTTACGGCACTTAACCTCAAATTCTATTTTCACTTGGTCCAGTTCAATGCACTTATAACTTTCTTATAACGCACTAGTGTTTCTATCCGAAGTCAAATACTTCGATGATTGGAGACTTCATCAATCCCGTTGAAATAGACAATACTACATTCTATGGCAAAATAAAGTATTCCATCCTTATTTGTAGAATATGAACGTTTAATTTAGACATAATGAAATAAATAATTTAGTCTTCCACATGTGAACACTTCATACGAACAATTATTTATTACTCATTATTAGTCATGAAAACTTTTAGATGTTTGCATAAAAGAAAATATAAACATCACATGTATATTATTAGGACATAATATAGAATTTATTAACAACAAATAGATAACACTTAAATCCAATAAACATTGTTTAAGATGCCAAACAAAGAAACTGCTTTCTAGAGCATATTCCCAACAATCTCCCACTTGCCCTTTAAAGCAGATGTGATATGTCACGCAGTCCTATTCCTTCTAGGTGTTACTCAAATATTTTGATTGCTAAAGATTTGGTAAACAGATCAGCAATATTCTTCTGCTAAGACTATCTTACTCACTATAACATCTCCCTATTAAGGTTAACACATAACAAAAGATTTATCCTCTGGAGTATATTTTCAAATCAGCCATCTGAATTAATATATCTTATATAAATCAGATCTTTCTCTAGAATAGACAAGCATATAGTTCATATTTCTCTGAAGATACTTAAGGATACACTTGACTATAACTCTATGTTCAGGTTCTGGATTGGATTAGTAACAGCTTATTATTCCAATAGCATAATAAATATCATGTTATTGTGCTAACCAAATTCTTATTGATGACTGTCATCCTATATCATTCCCAATGATTAGTATATCATTAATATATATAAATCAGAAAAATTATTTTGCTGCCCTGAATCTTTTATAGATACAAGATTCGTCTATGTATTGATCAAATCAATAAATTCTAGATAAATGATTAAGTCTATAAATTAGATCTCTAAAGTTTTACAAACTTTACTTTTTTGGCCTTTTTCAATGAATCCCTCTGGCTATATCTTTTAGATATATTCGTCAAGATTGCTATTCAAGAAAGCTATCTTGATGTCTATTTACTATATCTCATAATCAAGAGATACGACTATGGAAAAAAGAGTATATGAATAGACTTGATCATAACAACAGAATAGACATTCCTTCTATATATAATCTTTTTGCAACTAACTTGTCTTGAAAGTCTTTATTTTCCTGTCTATTTCTCTTTTTCTTTTATAGACTAATTTTACACCTAAAATATTTTACCCCTTCAGGTGGATCTATAAGATCCTATATTTTATTAGAGTACATAGACTCTAATATAGATTCTATTGCCTTTTGCCAAATATCTATATCAACATCATCTATTTCCTCTTAGTAGATAAAGTAATCAGATTCTAGGTTATAGGACTCTTATATTTCTAAATATCTACCAGATTATCTCATAATCCTCCCAGTACAATGAGGGTCCGATATATGTTGATCTTCTAGTGATTTATCCTTCCTAAGTGCTTACTCTAATCTATGTTTCATTGATAGGCTGATTATATCATCAATTAGCTCCTCAAGAAATAATTTATTTTGGGGTCGTAATAATGAATAATTGAACAACAACTTAATCATAGCCAAAAAGTTTTATTGTCTGTGAGATATTCCTAAGAATTCTCTATAGAGGTATTCAACGCTTCGATCCAATCGATGAGTCTTTATACTTTTCTTAATTACCTTTTGGTTTCTGCTTTTAATTCTTTGAACTTTTCGAAAGAATTCAATTAGTAGTTACATTATGTAAACATAACAAATTTTTTTGAATAATCATTCATAATAATATGTTCAAAACCTCATTGGGCTTGATTGCTCAAGGACCCGCAAACAACAATACGTACTACTTTTAAAACATTCTTGTATTCTTAGTTCTTTTCTAGCAAAGAACCTTTTTGGTTTTTTTACCTTCGAGATAGGATTCACAGATTGGTGAATGTATGGCTTCTAACAAGTTTAGATGCCTATCCTTAACCAATCATTGGATCATATTTAGGTTAATATAACCGAAGTACAAATATGTTTTATTCTTAGTACTTACTCACTTTTTATGATTAGATTTATTATGTTCAATCTCATCATTATTAGTATCATACAATGAGAATAATTTAAGTCAATGAAAATGTCATTTAGTGCAATTAAGAATATTATTCTTTCTCATAGAAACTTTGTCGTTGAGACAAAAAGAATAATATCATTTCATCAATTATGAAACAAAATCAAATTTTTCTTAAATGCTTGACAATTTTTAATGTCCTAATTTATAAATTCATCAAACATGAATTTAAATATTTCTCATTTTATGTACAGACACTATAGCCATTGAAGTCCTTACTCTTAGTGAACTTGCCTTTACTAAATCCTTTGGTTTCTATAGAACCCTTTGCAACAGACATGCAAACATGGTTAATGATTCTTAAATCCTATCCAAGATTCATTAAGTCATCCACTAAAATAAGTTAATGAACAATAAATTATTATTACCTTCCAATCAAGTATTGTATAGGTATCCCTAACAATTTTCTTTCAATATCATTTCTTGCTATATAAGAAACATTTTCCTTTTAGCTAGGGATTAGAAAATTCACCTTTAGCTACTTTAGCTTAGTGAAGATATTCATTATGTATCTCATTGAGATTTAGCATAATATTGTAGTAGTTTGAATTCGTTGAATTTCATGTAGTAACATTTGGACATCATATGTCAACATGTATCAATAAATTTTCTAGGAATTCTCCCACCACATATATGCTTTATTTTTCTTCAATAGTCTCACCAGTGAATGTGGACGAACATATAAGAGTAAAAACTTAATAACTTATCAGCCATAAGCACTAAAACTAGGTTAAATTAATCCAGATAACATATTCTAACCATACAAGTTATGTCAGTGTGAGTACAGTGGGTAAAAGAATTAAGGACATATCTATTTGAATGAAAATAAATTAATCCATATAATAGCAAACATCATGTAATAAATATTTTGAATAATTAATATAATGTAAAATAAAATCTACAATATGCAAGTGAACTATCCCTAGGACTATCACTAATATTCATGGTAATTCAACTTTCCATTAATTACAAGCCTCTTACGGGAAGTCATGCAATCAACAAGTCAAACTGAAACAATTTCATTTACAAAAATAAGACAAATATCTCATATCCTATATTTCTAACTACCATTTAATTTATTCCTCTACTCTACTAACAAGAACTCCTACGGGAGGATATCAGTATTCCGAGTTGAGTGTATAACCATTATTTCAGTAATTAAGCTTTCTATATAAGACCGTCTCCTATGGGTGATTGGCTTTATAGAGTCCACCTAATATCTTATCCTAAGAAATTCATTTCCAATACTACCCGGACAAAATCCCTCATACGAAAGCTCAGCAAGATTCTAAGGCAAGGCTTATCCTAGTACATAATGAATCAACAATGGAGACCGTAGGTATCTCATACCTTCTCCCACTCAACATTTTATAATTAAGGATTTAATGATTTTACCCAGTTATCCAACTTACTTGGTAACCTAAAATTAGTTATGTAAGCATGTTTATATTTTGCATGTGAATAGCTCTATTATCCCATATAATATGTTACTAAAATCATGTAATTAAATACTCTATATAGAATATGCATACAACATTATTCATATAATAATCAAGTATTAGCAGAATTTAATAAAATAGAAAAGTTAATGATTATCAATCATTCTAGCATTTATTATTATTTAATAATTGAACAATCTTTTCACAAAAGATATTATTAAATAATAAGTATGAGAGATAATATTCAAGTTTAAATAATTAAGATTTTCACAAAATCTAATTTATTTAATTAAAAGATTTAATCCAAATTAAATCTCCTTAGATATTTCAAAAATTCAAATTTAACTTTTGAATTTAAATTTTGAATTATAAATTTAATTATCTCATAATTAAAATATCTCCACTTATTGGATTTTCTAATTTGAAATTATCTCATAATTTTTAAATCATTAGTTTAATCTCATTAAAATAAAATATAAACTGTCTATTTAAATTTAAATTGGATAATGTAGATATTTACTAATTAAAATATTTACAAGATTTAAATTAGATATGTACATGATTTAATCAAATTAAATCTCTATAAATATTTGTTGATTTGAATTTAACTTTTAAATTTCAAATCTCAAATTAATTATCACATAATTAATATTGATTATCTAAAAGATTTAATCACATTAATCTGTTAAATTATTTCCAGATTTAAATTCAACATTCGAATTTCAAATCTTTAAATTAATTATTAGATAACAGATATAGATAATCTTTTGAAAATTTAATTTCATCAAATCTTCTAGATTATCTCTTGATTTAAATTAAACATTTGAATTTCAAATCATAAATTAATTATCAAACAATTAATATAGTAATATTATCCAATCATATAAATTTAAATTTAAATTTATCTCGTAATATCTAATCATTTATTTTATTCTCATTAAAATAAATAGAAAGTTCAAAATCTTGCCAAATCTGAAATTATCTCATAATTTCTAATTATCCATTTTAATCTCATTAAAATTAGCTACAAACTTTAAATTCAAAATCAAACAGATCTGGATAGATAAGATATTTTTTCCAATTTTAATTTGAAATTTTCATAAGTTTCAAATTTAAATTATAAAAGATTTAACTATTTAAATATCCTAGAATATCTCTAGATTTGAATTCAAATCAAATTCAAATTCAAACAAATAACTAATTATCTCATAAATAGTTTAATAAACATCTAACCAAATATTTTGAATTTGAAAATTTTAAACATTATCACATAATATATCTAATTAAAATTTTAAATGATTTCAGATTAACTCTTAATTTCAAATATTTATATTTTAATCGAATTAAAATATGTTTAAGATATAGATCTTATCTATATCTATTTAATTTAAAATTTTAATTTTGGTAGTTAATTAATTCCCTATTTATTTAAATTGATTTCCTTAAATAGTGAGATCTAATCCATATTTAAATTTGAAATCAAATCTATTTAAATATATAATCCTATCCATACTTAAATAGTTATTTAAATTTCCTTAAATCAAGTGATCTTATCCTTGATTTGAATTTATTTTAACTGAGGATATTATCCTTAATTTAAATCATTCCATAAACTAAGGATCTCATCCTTAATTTAAATTCAAATATTTAAGTTTCAAAATTAGAGAATATAGAATTTTCTGATAGAATCTTATCCTATTAGATTAGTTACCAAAATTTAAATTTCAAAAATTAGATAAGGTAACGAATTCAAATTTCCTAAATTATCTCTAATTCAAAATTCAAATAAGGATATTTAAAATAGGAAATTATCTAAAATAGATAATCTGATGCAACGGAATCAGGATGTCGATGGGAATGCCGCAACATAGTTCGGAACAAGCTAAAGGTCTGAACGGGAAACCGTAATGAGGACGATCCTCGGGATGTCATGCGGCCACGCTCGGGACAATCCCGAGTACCAACGGGCTCGCATGATGCTACGTGGCCTCGTTCGGGAGAAGTACCAAGCGACAATGGGCTCGCGTAGATTTCGACAACAAGCGTACAAGATAGCATACATGCGGCTACAAAGGTGGGGCAAAGTGGCGCGGCTATGGGTATGGGACATCGTTGCATGCGGACGTATAGTCATACCCATGTACGGCAGAAAGAACGGGTCCTCGCGGATGTCGCGCGGTCACGTACGGTACTAATTCCACACGCCAATGGGTCACACACGACATTGGCATAGCTACGGGCACGAGACGAAATGACCACAGGAGCGGGATGAAGCCCGTGCGGCCACGGTGGCGGGCTAACACCCGTGCGGCTAGCGCACGGGGTGCCATCTGCACGGCCTTGGGAGCGATCCGGCATCAATGCGGCTAGCGCATGGGGTGCCACCCGCGTGGCCACGGGAGTGGGATGACACCCGTGCGGCTAGCACACTAGGTACCACCCGCGCGGCCACAAGAGCGGGCCAACACTCGTGTGGCTAGCGCACAGGGTGCTACCCACACGGCCAGCGTGCAGAGTTGCTCCCGCATGGCCAATGCGTGGGGTTACCACCCACGTGACCGTCATGCAGGTCTCCCCGCAGCAGCAACATGGGCGGCGCACACGACTCTCAACGTGCGCCACCTCGTAGCATTTTCGAATCTGAAAAATCCGTAACTTAATTGTCAAATAGTTTTTCTCAAAAACTATGACACAATTAAAGATTGAATGACTTTCTACATACAGTTTTATCAAGAACATAAAATAATATTCATAGAAAAATCAAAAACACATCACATGATCATAAACTCATAATAACGTCTAATTGATTATCATTCAAACTCATTGAATCAATCAATCATCATACATAGTAGAACATACTCATAAACATGAACAAGACCAAACATAATCAAAGAGATCATTATGGAAATCATAGATCATCAAACTTTAAGAGAATAAACATGAACAAGATATGCTAGATCATTGAAAACCTTTGCTCTTGATACCAATTGCTGGAAATTCTGAAAAACAAATTACCGAAAAAATGATTTTTCCGAAAATAATTTCCACAATTTTTTAAACAAATCAAGAATGCAGCGGAATAGGTATTTTAAAATTTTCTTGAAACTTTACAAAACAAAAATGTAGGACCATTGATCTAACATAAATCAATTAATAGATCTTTGTTTAGATAAAACCTAGAAGCGCTTCATAACCATTGAGCCTTTCTCATCTATTCTCTAGAGCCCGTTGAATGATCCGGTGTGTGGGCACCTTCTTGATTCCCAATGAGAGATGAGCGAATGATCCGGAAGACGATCTTCTTTCTCCTTGAGTGCACGTTTACGACCATGGGTATCTCTCTCTTAGCGGTTATAAACGAACACGGGACTTCCCTCGCGGTGGCTCATCTCTCCCACTCTCTCTTTTTCTCTCTGTCATATGAAAATGCACAGTTACTATACATGAGTGGCGTGTAGAATACTTAGAGTGACTTAGGAGAATTTTTCTCTTAAGTATTTAAAGAGATGTAAACCCTAATGGGTTTATTGGGCTCAACTGACCATTCGATTAGTTATTGGGCTATGTGTAAGCTAGACAGGGGACTTTATGGATCCAAATAGTCTATGCTCTAATGGGCCAACTACCCATAATCATAATTAACTCTTAATTATGACTGGGCCATGTCCATTAATATTAGGGCACTCCACTATAGGCCCAATATTTCACTCTTAGATTAAATATCATATATTTTCTATGAAGCTAATTAACACTTTAATTAACTTGATCTATTTAGCATATATTATACCTGCAAATATACCCCCGATGCAATGCCATATTAGTGAGGTGAAATTACCATATTACCCCTCTAGTACATATTTACTTTTGAGTTGCTATTTTTCATCTAATGGATAATAATTGACTACGGTGTTTGTAACTACCTATACAAACACAATCAAATTCACAAAGTGAATACCTGCTGCCTGGTCTTTTATTATCCAAGTCCTTGAAAAAACTCAAATTATGCATGGTGTCTAAATCATGAAAGGCGTTCTCGTCAATTCACAAATCTTATCTTCCAAGATACCAGAATTCGAACCATATAATCAGAACGAATCCTTTAGTAAGTGAAAAAGATAAAACTCATGAAAGCAAGTCTGACAATCACTAGGATTAAGGTAATCTTGCAATAGTGCTAGATTAGTGAAAGATAGAATATTGAGTTACGGCACTTAACCTCAAATTCTATTTTCACTTGGTCCAGTTCAATGCACTTATAACTTTCTTATAACGCACTAGTATTTCTATCCGAAGTTAAACACTTCGATGATTGGAAACTTCATCAATCCCGTTGAAATAGACAACACTACATTCTATGGCAAAATAAAGTATTCCATCTTTATTTGTAGAATGTGACTTTTTAAGTTAGACATAATGAAATAAATAATTTAGTCTCCCACATGTGAACACTTCACACGAACAATTATTTATTACTAATTATTAGTCATGGAAACTTTTAGACGTTTGCATAAAAGAAAACATAAACATCACATGTATATTATTAGGACATAATATGGAATTTATTAACAACAAATAGATAACACTTAAATCCAATAAACATTGTTTAAAATGCCAAACAAAGAAATTGCTTTCTAGGGCATATTCCCAACAATGCTAGTATGGCACATATAGTTACAGATATTTTCGAAATAACATACTTAACATGAATGCTAGCAATATCCATATATTTGACAAGACTTAAACACGAGTCTTGTATTCACATTCCTAGCATTACCAAGTCTCAAACTACGAATAAAAGATAACTTTTTATTCTGCTTATTGACCGTCAATGTCACACTAGACACCACCTGTGGAGAAAGTTGGGAAGGTGAGTATAAATTGCCCAGTAGGTTACCCAATTTCCTTTTTGGGAAAATCTTTTATAAATCTCAAAATATCTGCATGGTTAGTAGTACCGAAAAATATTTCTATAAATATTAAGGATTTAAACCATTTATAGAAAACCATGCTAAAATTGAAACTAGATATCCAGGTCAAAACATATAAAAGTCTCAATTAAAATATGCATAATGCACATCACATAAATAAACACATCACGTGAGCTCTCATCCTCTCATCACAACTATAGCAACTTATACTATATATATTGAGTGTTCTCTACCTGAAATCTATCTCTGAAAACCAGAGAGACACTCATGTGTCAAATCTTACCGAACCGGAGGAGCACCGAATGCCTACGCCTACCGAATAGAGATAGTCAAAAAACAAACCCTACGCGGGTTTACGGGCTCTCACCGAAGGCGGGTATACTAGTCCGCCTACTACAAGACCGTGATGTCTAAGACGACTCTCATGCATGATCATATGAAATGTGCAATATATAGAGTCTCAAACAACTATGTAGTGATTTAACATTCTAGACATGCTCTGTTTTTTAATTAAAATCCATTTTGTACTTTAAAATCCAAAAGTACAGTTTCTATGGTTTTACCAAATTCCAAGTATAAAAACTTGTATAAAATAATATTTAAAAATATCTAGAGCAGTCTACAATGTTTCACAAATTAATAGTTCATTAAAATAACTATTCAAATAATTCAATTTAATAAAATCACGAAATTTCATTTTTTAGAATAAATTTCAATTTAAATGAAAATAATAGAAAACAAGGAAATTGAATCCCCTACCTCGAAATAGTAGTTATGCTGAGCTAATGATGCTCCAAATATCCTCAATTGATCACCAGGTTGTTTGGACAGTTGTTTTCGAATCTCGTCATGTTCATTTGAAAAGTTGACTTTTCAAACGAAGTCTCGAATTGAAAAACAGAGGTCACCACTGAATTCAGAACACCCAAAAATGTTGGTTTAGATATAAAGTTCATCGAAAACGGGTCACGGTACGAAACAGGCCCGTGGCACGTAAAACGGTGCAATTCACAAGCTATTTTCTCGATTTTTCTGCCACTTTGAAAAATAGTGATATTTTATATCAAACTTTATGTCCCGACTGCACTGAGTCCAAATTCGAAGTCAGAACTCAGTTTCGAGGTCCCGAACATTAAATGGACTCAAAATCCAAAAATTATAAAAATACCACATTTTGAAAATATTGAGAAAAATACCACATTTTTATCCCTATAATTAATGAACTTTCGATTATCGTTTTAACACTTCAAAATCTTGAAATTTCATGTTTCAAACTCTTCTTTCACGTGGTAAGATTTTCTCGGGATAAATAACTCAATTCCGAGATAATTACGAAAATACCACAAAAATTAAATATTAAAATATTACTACAGTCGTCAAATTCTTACCGGAGCCGAGTTGGAGGCCGAGAGTAGTCAGAAATGAAAGCTGGAGTTGAGACGAATCCTACAGTGGTGGTGGTGAGGTGATCGGATGTCGGAAGAAGAAACAGTAGACGAAAAATCGGTCCGGTGGCACGACCTTCAGAGTGCTCTATCTCCGACGAGAGGTGGCAGAGCGAGACGGAGGCACTGAGCGTGGCCTCGTCGGTGGCTGGGCAAGGACACAGGGCGGCACGTCAGGAGATACAGTGGCCAGAGGAGCCTCGGGTGAACAGTGGTAGAAAGCGACTTCGGGGTACTTTTGTGGAGAAGAAAGAAGAAATGGGAGGGGGGTTTATGCAATTTTCAAAAACTGTAGCAGTGGGATACGTGGCGCAATCTGATTCGACCGAAATTTTTTTTCTGAAATTCCACTTTGGCCACAATTTCAAAAAGATTCTTTCACTTTAGTCCCTCCTTAATTACACTTTTGTCCCTAGTTTGAAATTTCTTTTTCACTTTTGCCCCATGTACACCTAGACTCTATCTTGTCTAGATTCAACACCAAATTTATTTCAAATTTTTATTTAATTAATCCAAAATTATCAAATTACCAAATTACCCTTAAAGCAAAATTACTTAATTACCCTTACAAATATTTAGGATTTTACAACTCATGCATATGAAAATTCGTTAAATATAACTTTTGAGTGATATATATAAATATATATATATATATATATATATATATGAAGGAATTCAGTGACATACTTTTAGCTACAACCTTCTGTGATTAAATTGACTGTGACTAACTAGCCAAACTCCACTTATCATCTCTTTCCTAAACTTAACCAGAAAAAGTAATTTGATGAATAGATTTTATGTATTAGAAAAAAAAATTGAGAAAGATAAAATGAAATTATGCACGAGTTAGCTGCAACATTTACTTTATGGCCAAGAACCCCAGCAAGCTAAAATATTAAAGATCCGATTTTTTTGCTGGAAAATATTAAAGATTTGATTTTGTGATCATAATGTCATTTCACAACGAATCTGATTATTAAATCGAAATTTACTATTCAAACTTATAATTAAGCTAATTAGGACTAGTAGTTTTCACATTGCTGTAATCTTCATAGAAGTAGCACATGCAAACTATACATCAAACAGCACACAAAAAAAAAAAAATTTAAAAAATAACAGGGGGAAAATAAAACAAATATTTATGATTTATATGAGCCATATTTTATAAAATTTCATTTAATTTTTGGGATAAATTACCCTTGATTTATTTATTTATTGTTTTGTAATTAGTGATATTCTATCCATCCTATATATATATTGATTTCCTTTGCAAATATATATGGTACTCTCATGGTAAAATGGACACAATTTGGAAAAATTAACATCCCTTACAAGATTTTGCTGAATATGTAACCAAACATAAACGTACAATGGAAAAATAATGCCATAGTATTGATCGGATATACCAATTTGGCCCTCCAAATTAACTTTTTTTCCCCGAAATTTGCTCTTTAACTCTCTTACCCTCTTCTTCCCTCTTCACCCACACAAATTCATGAGTCTATCATCTCCCTGTAGCCCCTCTATTAAAGGCACTACATGCTCACATTAGGACCGAGAGTTCGGAATAACTGAAAAAATTTATGAAAACACAATTATTATTGAATAATTTGACAATGTACAGACTGTACGAGTGGGTGACCACGTAAATTTTAAACTAATGGGATGGATTTGCCAAAGATTTAACTGAAATCCTATGAGATTCCAGGGGAAAAAAAAAAACTGAAATACACTATATATATCGAACTCAGAATAGTTTAAATTTGATGTCTAAATTAATATTTAATTAATAAATTGATAACACATCATGTAAAAGTTGAAATTACCTAAGATTTTTAACCTATTATTTTCATATAAAGTTTAACAACATGGTCATTCATTCATTGGTTGGAAATGAACTAGACACCAAAATAGATAGGTGTTTGGATTTCCAACGATTATCTCTTTTTGATAGAGTAATTTGTTACTACGTTTCTCATCAATGCTTCTTTAGATTTTTATTTTAATTCGTCTGGTCTAAAACATCTTCTTTGAAATAAGGAAATGTGTGATTGGTAAAAGAAATGAAAACAAATACTTCTTATTTATGCTATAAATTTCAACTTCAGTTGCGAACAAGTACACACAAGAGTTGATAAAAACTAAACAAAAACAACAACAATATCACATAATTTCAGAAATACAAGACCACAATATTCTAAAACAAAGCAGAATATGTAAATTAATCAAAAAATTAATTATAGTTTGAGAGATAAATCGAGGCCTGTTGTAGCGCCAGATCGATCAGTCTTGAGAGGTTCGCTGTGCCGGATTAAATCAGCAACGCCGATGCTTGGCCGATTGATTGGAACATGGGAAGTGGTCACAGCACTAGTACTACTTGAACCACCAAAGTTGCTAAGTGCACCACTAATATCCTCAATCCTTGAAGAAGTACCAAAACTGGTGCTACTACTAGTAACCCCACCAAGCCTTCCCAATGCACCAACACCGTTATTACGAGACCGAAATCCCTCCAGGTTTAACCTCTCAATTGAACGCTGTGCAGAGTTCAACATTGGGGGCTGCCTCGACCACCCACCTACGCTTCCACTGCTGCCCAAATCGTGCCCTAACCGGTACCCTCCAGGCACCGGGGTCGACCACGGGTATGAATTAGGCTTATGAATCATAGAATCCATCCGAACCCCAAGTGGTGACCTATTGAAAGATCCGTAAAAAGGGAAGTGGGGGGAGATATTGGTCGAATATGGATAGTAAGGTGAGAAGGGGTGGTGCCCAAAAGCACCAACGTCTATCCCTTGGCGTCGTTTCGCCAAGGCACGCTCTTGCTTGTGCGCGTTTTGGTGACCCCCCAAGGCCTGGGAGGTAGAGAATTCTCTCTTGCAAAAGTTGCATGAGAAAACCCTAGTTTGAACTTCAGCGGGCTTCTTCTCTTCTTTGTTGGACTGATCAGGAGAAGAGCTAGGGTTCACATGATGAGAATTGAAGAGATTGAGTTCCATCTTCGACCCACTGCCACCACCGGGGGCTGACGATTTGTCGCTCGAAAGCTTCAGATCGAGCAGCAATCGCGAACTTGGTCCGGGTTTATCTGTTTCGGATATCTGTTTCCCGCCGGCCTTAACATTTTCTTTCATCTTCATCTTCATCTTCATGATTTTCTTGTTTTCATCTCCTTCGGAAGCCGCCGAGATACTTGAGGCCTCAGAAGGACAAGCTTCAGCAACAAGTTCTTTCATGGAAAATTGAATAAAGGCGAGAGAGAAAATTAAAAAAGACAATATAATATGATATTAAATTCCGTTTTGATGAAGGTTAATGGAGAGTTCGCTTCTATTTATTTAGGGTTTGGAGTTATTGCATTATCTTCATATTAGGAAACAAATCCCGTTTTACAGTTTTTATATGCATTATATTAACAAATATTTTAAGTTGATGACTAAGCCCTGTAATATGATTTGATTCATGTAAAAAATATCACAATTAAATAGGTAATAATTTCGTTGTACTATTTTGATTACGGCTAATTACTCTAATAGTCAAATTTGTTTCTATATTATTGATTATCAATGTTTTATGTCGTGTTTGAATTTGGGATTGAATTTGAGATAACAACACGATAATAAAATATGGGTAATAAGTAATAATATATAGAAAAACAGACATTAAAGTGACAGGTAATTAATTTGCTTGATCACATACATTCATGATCTACTTTTGGTAAGAATATTTGCAGAAGCCTAATAATTTGGGACTCGTTTTTACATTCTGAAGTGGAGAACAAGATATCAAAACATTCCCTTAAACGGTTACGATTTTATTATTTTTCCTTCGATCAATTAGCGCATGAAGAAATATGATTACAGACTGCCATTGGTGATAAGTCATATGAGCATGAATCAGTGACAACTGTGCCTGAATGATTAATAACCTTATGTGGTATAATGTATATTTGCCATAATAGCATTTATACTCAATTTATTTACGTACGTTGACCAAATTATTTTTTGCTAATTAAGTTTAATATCACATTTTAAAATCTACTTGAGTGCTTTAGTGCTTCTAGAGTGACTGAATTATATGTAAATTATACAGAAACTACAAGAATATATAAGAATCCCAAACTAAAGTGATTTCATTCATTAATTACCGTATCTGCACATTTGAAGGAGGTGTGGTTACTATATTACTGTGACTACAACCACTTAACACCGTAATAATAAGTTTAATTTGTTAGTGCTATTCTTTGATGGCGTTCTCTTGGGTACAACAACAAAAAGCTGAGTTTGCGGTATTTAAATATTTCAAATACAAAGTTGGAACAAAATAATCCAGAGTTTAGTCCAACTTACACACAACTAGAAATTAATAATATGTAATCTTAATAAAGCGGATAAGGTTATGAGCTACGACATTTTCTTGACTGGTTAATTTCAGTTATACATGGCATCTATGCTAGAATTATACTCATGAATGATTATTCGTTCATTTCTGTCATATTCGTGCACAAAAGTAAAACAAGTACTTAAGGTGTATGAGAAAACTTCTCTTCTTTACGTAGATTCGAAGATCACTTTAAGCCTCTTGCATTCCAACTTCGCTTGTGTTTTGTTTTTATTCTTACACCAAAGTTTGGCCTGAACTGGCCAATTCCAACAAAAGAACAAAAACAGGTATTTTACTACGGCATCTTGGGGATTGCCTCTCAGCTTTTTAAAATCAGACTATGCCCGTTATATTGTAATTTTTTGCTCAAATATACATGCCCACATGCCCCTACTTCAAATTTTTTTGTTTAAAATCTTTTTTTTTCCCGTCTTTATGCACTTATTTTCGTTTCCTAATATGTCCATTTAGTATTTGAATTACTTGCCTTTTTAAAATTTACTTCTCAAAATCCATTGGTTTCTTACCCATTTGCTTTATTTCTTTGTACTTTTATGCTCATTAATTTTCATGAAAACCTTCTTGTTCCCCCTTCAAAAAAAAAAAAAGAAAACCTTTTTTTTTTTCCCCAAGATTTATGGACTTCGTATATGAAACATGTAGAAATTTACATTTGTAAATTTATGCTTATACGCCAATTTAAATATTATGGAATTTATTAGAATAAAATAAAGTTTAAAAGAATATTTTGTTATAATTATTTGTATGTGGACTCATTTCAAGACAATCTCAAAAATGTGATATTTAAAAATATCAAAAAAGTATGAACTTAGTCACATTTTACCAGAAAATAACATCCCCAATAGACACAAAGAATAATACCTACACATGTGGCATATAAGTTGTCACCATCTAATTGGTGTGTTAATACCTACCACAAATAGATCAATATTATCACTAATTAAGGAATAATAAATCACATACCACATGTATTGGTATTAAAAATGTAGTACAAAAGTTGGTACCTCAAGTATTATCCTAGACATAAAATTATGGGGCGATAATACAAAGTAGAAATAAAGCTAACACAAAATGTAGGTAGTTCATCCAACTTAGGTGCATCCACAGAGCTATTGTGGATATTTCATTAAGAGAAAATCATTACAAGTGTTTATAAACACTCACATTACTTGACATATTCCTCTACATTTATTTTGGTTGCTTTCTTGTAATTCTTAGATTTTTAATGTTATTTTTATATTTGTAAATATTTTGGAAGAGAATGATCGAATTGGAGCAGAAATCAAGCGAAAAGGAGTTTAATATATTGTGGAAAGTTAAAATATTGGACAATCAAGAGCCAGTGCAATAGCATTGGAAGCCTAGTGTTGCAGTGCTATCTCTCGGGTTCAGAGTAATAATGTGTAAAAACTTTGATTTTTAATTAAGAGTATTTTGGTCTTTTTCTAAATTAAGAATTCAAATTAATAAAAATGGCTGAAATTTTAATTAAATTTGAATGAGGGATCAAAATGAAAGGAATTGTTGAAATTGGAGTCAAATTCGGATATATAAGGACTCAAATGCAGAAGAAATTTGAAACTTAGGCCATAATACAATTTTGAAAAGTTATTTGCCCCACCCATAATTGCCATGTGTCAAAAATAGAATCCAGACATTCCTAAATCCTTAATTTTTCCCCAATCTCTCACCTCTCTCTCACGCTTACACACCCAGCCGATAGCTCCGACACCAGCCATCTTCTCCAGCGACATGCCTACTCGCGTCCTTTGCCACTAGCTAACGAACTAGCCCTAGGTGGTCTCAGCGTCTCTCATGCATCGTCGGCAGAGCTAGAGCCTCATAGAAATAATGCCATCCTGGGCATTTTTCGGCCAAACCAGCCGCTGTCGATTGCCTTCCTCTCTCTCCACCGGCATGTAAGCTCTTTATCGGCCGTTCTCGGCACTTTTCAACCACTACAGTCCGAAGATTTAGTTCCAGAGAGCATTTGATGCTTTTTGGCCGTTTTTGTAACAAAAATGTGTTCAAGCATTGTTAATGATACTTTATGAGCTGGTTATATGATTTAAGACATGATGATGAGTGGTTGTTGTATGGAATGGACAATTGGATTGTGAGAAAATTAGATTTAAAAATATGGCAGTTATAAAAATATTTTCAAAAAGAGACATTTTTGTATCTTTTGGAATTAGTCATTAATAAGGCCAAAATTTAGGCTCGGGTTTCAAAACTAATTTAGACTTCAAATTTAGAACAAGTAAGGATGAGAGACAAGTTTTGATATATAGCATTGATATGTTTCAAAGTGCACGAAATTTGAGATGCAAGGCTCTGGGTTTTACCTTGTTTTGCATGCTACAGGCCGAGTTTCAGCTCGAGCCTAAATTAATTAAGTTATATGTCTAACCTAACTATTTTGAATACTAGGAATTCAGTAGGAATATCCGTTTCTCGATTTGAGGTTTCGTTGGAAAAGTCATCCCTCAAGGTGAATGTAAGGGATTCCCAAAACGACCTCTTGAGTACCTAAGTGACTAGAAGAAGACTATATGAGCGCTAATAGTTTGGCGTAGCTATCAAGGCGAAGTAGGGGTATAATTACCTAGTATTATACTTTTTTTTAAAAAAAATATGCATTATGACTTATTTTTAAAAATTATCGATTTTCATGAGTTTTATTTTTGCATCATGGTATTTTAGATCACTGGTAGATTGCTGCAGCATTAGGTGAGAGATGTAAGCCTTTGCATAAGTTTTACTGACACACCTCCAAGTAGTATTAGGATGTTGGGTATCTCTAATAAAAGGAGTATTACAGGGCCGTGATGGGAGAATGAGAGCTTATTCATATATCTGGTTGATTTATAATATGTACAGCTATGTGGCTTTAGTTTTAGTTTTGAATATATAATTACTCTTAATCTCGATTATTTTGTACACTTGATTTATAAATGGATTTAAAAAGGTAACTATGCAGGCTTAAAGAGTTGTATTCATTCTGAAAAGTTAATTGAATTCTTGTTGAGCATATGAATACTCACCTCTTATCTTTTTCTTTCTCAGATTGTGTGCAATGTGACTTGACCAATTCTAGAGCAAAGTGATTAAGAGAGAAAGCTTGTTATTAGTTTAGTAGTTGATAACTACTTAGTAATACTTATTTTGGATTTGTAACAACACTTTCAGGCTCATATCATAGATTTAGCCTGCACTACTTATTATACCTACTTGTGATGATGATGATGATGCATGGATATATTTTATGATTATTATTAACAGTTTATGTCTAGTCGTGATCACAAAATTATAAAAATTTATAATTTGAATTATTTTTATTAACTTTTATAGAAGATGTCATTTTGAAACTAGTTGTCATTTTTCTAAAAAATTGAAGTTTCTATATTTTTCTAAAAAAACTTATGAATTTCTACTTGTGAAATTCTATTTCTACTACTAGCTTGGAATTTGGGTTATAACAGAAAAGTTTGCTATAAGAGTGGACATTTAATTCCCTTAGATGTGACACTATTAGACTAGATTGTGATTTCTATTTTAAAGTACTTGCATTATTGTCTCACTAAAACCTTGGAATATGAATACAGAGCTATAATGCCTCCGAGAAGAAGAATACCAAGGAAGGAGCTTAAGGCTGAAACTCCTCTACCACAATAAGTTCTCACCTCTAGCAAATTTCTATGATGTATTACGAGCATTACCAGGTTTAAGGATTGAGCGAACCCCTGAGTCCCGACAAGCTAGCTTTTTCAAGGATTTTATTAAGCTTAATCCACCATCATTTGATAGAAGACCTGACCCCACCTTGGCTGAGACATGGCTTAAAGACATCAAGAGGATTTTCACTACTATTAGAACACCAATAAAGTACCAAGTAATCTTTGCTACTTTCAAGTTAATAGATGAAGCTATTAATTGGTAAGAGACTGTCAAGTTGTCTAAAGATATGATCGATATGAATTGGAGTACCTTTAAGAGATTGTTCAAAAGTTGCTATAACAATGCTAATCATAGAACTACTATGATTAGAGAGTATAAATGACTCAAGAATGGTGACATGACAATGAATAAGTACTACATATGGTTTATAGAGGTGGTATAGTATTCTCATGCACATAGAATAGATCCTACCCTCTAGACTGTCAAGTTTATGGAAGCTTTAAGGCTAGCTATCTTGGAGGAGACTATGATCCAATCCTTCAGAAATCTTGTTGACTAAGTGGTTATGGCCCAAAAAGCTGAGGCTTTTCTTGATGATCGGTCAACAATGAGAGAGTAGGCAAGAAATCAGGGCAATAGAAGAAAGATGCACAAAAAGAACCAAGGACAATGACAAGGGTAGAATTCTTAGAATAGTGGAATTAGCAACAATAGTGGCTCTTTAGAGAAAAGTCATTATGGACTATATGGATGTTTCAACTACGCACATCAAGGTCATCAGAAGAAAGCTTGCCCTTATTGATAACAAAAATCTCCATTGTCTCAAGGAGAATCACAAGGAAGTCAAAGTGCCTCAGCTCCTTTGCAGGGCAATTAGATATGACCAATACAATCTCATACCTAATCTCAAGCATTCACTTTCACTCCTTATTCGTAACCTTATGGTTCTTAGTATCAATATCAGTATAAGCCGCAAGGTTTGGGCTACAACTAAGATTATACTCAGAATTTTCAGACACCACAAGCTTCTTGGAACCAATGAGAACATGAATATACTAGTACCGATCCAAGAACTAGTAGCAGTTGCCCTGGTCAAGAAAGAAGGAACAAAGGAAAAGGTAAAACTTCTGGTTAAGCTTATGCAGTTGCTGAGGTAAATGAGGCTTATAACCACACTGGCAGAGATATTATTGATGGTATGATTTATATTTTTCACTCTTGAACTCAACTTTTATTTGACACTAGTGCTTCTCGTTCTTTTATCTTTATGTTATTTGCTCGAAAATTGGGATTGGAATTATCTATGTTGGATCATATGTTGACTTTGGGAACACCTATGTGTAAAGTTACCAATGTTTCTACTATCTATCATGATTGTCTTGTTGTGATTGATGATAAAAAGCTACTAGCTAACTTGGTTATGTTATCTTTGTAACAATTTGATATAATTCTCGATATAGATTAGCAATCCAAATATTGAGCAAATGTTAACTATTTTAATAAGAGATTGACTCCTTTTCCAAAGGATAGATATTCTGTTATTTACCAAGCTTATTTGAATCCTTTGAGACCAAATCCTATTCTGAAAGTATGCATATGTAGAAGGAAGAAACTAGAGTGCTATGGGAATTTATTTACCATCGATGGTAAGACAGGAACTACTAATCAATACGCATAGATATCAGTGGTTAGAGAGCTTTAAGATGTTTTTCCAAAAGATTTACAAGAGCTACCACCTGATAGGGAGATCATGCTCCACACTAATTTGATTCTTGGAGCATAGCTAGTTTCTATTCCAGCCTATCGCATGGCTTCAGTAGAGATAACTAAGTTGAGGAGTCAGCTGGATGATCTTTTAGCAAGGGGATTCATTAGGCGTAGTTCCTTTCCATGGGGTGCTCCTATTTTGTTTGCCAAGAAAACTGATGGATCAAGTACATCTTGCTATCCGAGTGCATCCTATCAAAACCAAAAGACGTAATAGTTCAATTGGGAACACCAGAGTGGTGCTAGCCAAAAGCACTCCAACAATCAACTCAGAATGTAACTTAAGAAGATATGAATGATAAAGTATCTAAGAAATTTAATGAACAAAAATATAAGTCTGGATGCAGAGCCTTATTAGTAGACTATGGATAAATATAGATATCTTAGATGGCTCCAAGATAAATTTTAAGATCTTAGTATTTGAGAGATGAACGCTAATATGAATCAAAGAGAAAGATAGAGAATGCAAGAGTAGCCAATTCTAAGTTGATCTATCTTTAGATGTCCTTTTGATTCCTACTTATA
Organism: Parasponia andersonii; assembly: GCA_002914805.1. Lineage (NCBI taxonomy): Eukaryota > Viridiplantae > Streptophyta > Magnoliopsida > Rosales > Cannabaceae > Trema > Trema andersonii. Next base: position 1,521,114 of record JXTB01000010.1, read on the forward strand.
GAAAACTTCTCAAACCTGTTGAAGGCAGCTGTCTTATTTTGAATTTAGTAATAATTGGCAATAGTTGTCCTGCTCTAAAGTTAATGAATTGGTGGCTGTTGGAGACAATTTATCCTACTCTAGAATTATTAACGTGTGGTCTTTTATTTTGAATTAGTCTCACAGACTAAGTCAAAAGCTTTTGATTGAGGATATCTCTATGATTTATTGGGCTTATTCTGATTATGGTCTGATCGGATCTTAAGCAGAGTCTTTAGCTAGTTGGTTAATTAGACTTTGGTCTTTGAAGATAATTTCTTGGGTTAGGCCTTGTAAGCCACATTCTTATTTGGCCTCATTATAGTGTCGATGAGTTTTTTAGATGTAAAGGTTTATTTCATTTAGACTTTTAATTGTCTAACCATTTTTTGACCACTACAACTTGTCCCCCACTCTTTGAGCCAAAATTTATTTTGAGTCAAAAAGTATGTAATTTATGCACAGACTTTTATCGTGGTAGTGAATCTATATCTATGTTCTCAGCTTAAATCCATGCACTCAACAAGCTTCTTAAGTCTGTGTGCGAAATTTTATTATAGTTGATTTTTTTTTTTTGTTCGAGTGTGGACTAGACATAGACCATATGTGGTCCTGCCGTGCTCAGACCAGCTATGCTCATATGCGTCCGCGTGTAGACTTAGCCTTGTGCGTGCTCGCATCTAGACCTTTCATGTGTGTTCACATGCCGACATGCTATGCACATGCATATGTGTTTCCAAGTGTGGATCAAGCTTGTGTGTGCACGTACGTTAGCATGTGGACCGAACTTGCATGCCCGCATCTGTATGTGTAACCATCATAGGCGCACGCGTCCACATAAAGACTTAACTTGTGTGCATACTCAACTTGCGTGCGTCCGTATACAGTCTTGACTTGTGCACACACATCTACTTATGGGCAAGTCTTGCGCGTGTGAGTCCTTGTGAGTCTGATGCAGACATGACTTATACATCTGTGCATTCACGTGCGGATCTGACTTGCACATGCGAGTCTATGTGTAGACATGGTTTGCGTGCACGAGTCTGTGTGCGAACATGAGATGCGTATGTGTCCATGTGCAAACCTCACTTGTGAGCACGAGTTCACGTGTGAACATGATTGGCACATGCAGACCTAACTTGCACATGAAAGTCAACATGAAAAATGAGTTGCGTGAGTTGTGTCTACGTGCAGACCTGACCTGTGCTCGTGAATCTGCATGCGGATATGACTTATGTGTGTGCATCCGCATGCGGACTAGACTTGCGTGCATGAATCCACATGCAAAAGTGACTCCCACACATGTCTGCATGCTTGCCCGACTTGTGCGCTCACTTTCGCATGCAGACCTTGACATACCTTGCTCGGATGCATTCGTGTGCAGACATGACTAGCATTGATTTGAAATCTTTTCTCAGTTCGAGTATGGATTGCGTTATCATCTTTTCCTCAGTCCAATATTTATATGTTACTTATTGATTTTCGTTCTCTACGGATAGTGAACACTTGTCACTCATCTGAGAAGTATTGATGGCTATAAGTAGGGAGAGTTTCCCTCCTTACCATTCTTATTCTTATAAGAGGCGATCCTAGGAGCTTTGGGAGAGTTTTCAATCCCTTTGAAGGAATTCTTTGGTAATTTTTTTTTAAAGGTTCTTTGAATCATTTGATTGTTCTTCAAAGGTTCTTGGATTAATTGGAAGTTCTTCGAGTGGTCTTTTTTTTTATTCTTAGCTTTCCTTGTCAAAAATTTATGTTTTGTCTAAGCTTATGATAATTGGATCAGGTTAGAGATGTTTGTAATAGTTTTTAGAGGATGATTGCTCAAATATAGAACATAATTGGGATGAATGCACCAATGTACTACTATCTTTAGTTGATAAAAACATATATTTGTAGGATGGATGCTACTTAGTTGAGCTTTCTTAGGATGGTTGCTTCTTTCAATGTGTTACTTTAGGTAGAATGAATGCTCATAGTTTTGTGATGTGTGTATTTAGACACACAATCTTAAGATATGTAATATGAGTTTCCTTTTGGATGATTGTTTATCTAGCGTAAGCACACTTAAAGTAGTTATTTATTCTTTTTATATGTCTATCTAACTTTTTATTTATGGAGAGATACTAATTTAAGGATTGGTGATTTCATGTTTTAGGTCAACCTATAGATGATATTATATCTATCCTTAGACTAGAGTTATTAGATAGTGAGGAGAAGGAAGAAGTATATTCATTTTCAAGAAGTTCATTCGTCCCTTACAGGGTACTGGTTGATAATGTTGTAACATTTGTAGGTAATAAATGTCACATACTTGGGAATGTGGTGCACCCTCCTTGTGTTATTTTGGTGTCATATTCTTCAGATATCGATGGTCTGATTCTGGGAGGTAAGAAGGGGAAATTGTTGATCAAATAGCCTATGTCAAATATAAGTTTGATTGAACTTATTTCTTTTTGTAGTACTTATAGGATACCTAATGACGTGGAATTGTATGCTCCTCATAAATTCGAGAGGGTAGATTCAAAGCTCCTTGGGTGTATATGCGTGTATATTTTTTCTTTTAAATTTTGGCTTCACTTCCCTCTCCCTCTCCCTAGATCAGTGGAGGAATATTGTGCTTTTCATATGCTTTGCCTTAGCCAATTGATGCCAAATACTTGGCATGTTCTACTGGCTGTTGAAGTTCTTGCTAAGAAATATGGGCTGGTTGTTAGTCTTAAGGACATTTTCTTTTGTTATTATATCAAAGAATATCCACTAGAAAAAAGGTGATATAATCTTGCCTGTCGTAAGTTTGAATGCAATCTTATTACTGATCTTAAAGACAGTGACAAACGTTGGAAGAATCGTTATTTGTTTCTTCTGTTTGAGAGTTTAGGATTAAGGGCCGATTCTCCAATTCCATCACACTAGACTAGTGGGTGTGATTATTATTTATTTATAATGGTTTGGATTTTTCCTTTATTTTCTCCTTAGCGGACTGACTTACTTGATTTTGCTATTAAAGTTGCATCAAACCACTTTGGTCCACGGGGTACTCTGAAGGTTATTGGTGCTATCCTTTCTTTATCTGTTAGAGAGAGATATTAGGAGAACGTTTTTTCAGATAGTTCTTTGAGGAAGAGTAGTTTGTGGAGACAAGTGTCAGTTCTTCCTGAAGGTATACCTTATCATTTTAGTAGAGTTGTTGCTTTGACACTTCTAATCAGGATAAGTCTCAAGGTGTTGGGTTACTATCTTTCGATTCTTCTAGAGCTAACTCCTATTGAACCATATTATGTCAGAACCTGGAAAGATTGGTCCTCTATCTGGTGATAATTCTCCTAAAGCATAAGTCTAAAACAAAAAAGAGAGGTACCTCGAGAAATGCCCCTCAAAGGGTTTTGGTTTCTCTAGTCCCTAATACAGCTGTTGACCCTACTAAAGGTAGAGTGGGAGGAAAGAAGAAGCATGTTTTCGTAGAGAATACTCAAAATATGGGCAATATTAACCTTGTTTTTCCTTTTAGGAAGATGGCTATTGTTTCCTAATTATCATGATAGAATGGATCAAGTTGGAAATGATTCCAACTCGGAATTAGTCATATCTTATGCTTTTTTGTGAGTTATATTTGATTTCTTACTTTCTTACAAGCTGTAAGTTTTTTGTCTTACTAAATGACATTCTTTTTGTTAGACTCTCCCAGGTGTGGTCTATTTCAAGAAGCGAATTAATACTTTAAAAGATTAGCTTGTAAGTGCTCACGATCAATTTTCTTCCCATCATCTTGACGGACAAGGCGCTCGTGAAGAACTTCAGGCTATCAAGCTACAACTCAAGGAGAGCTTGCAAAGGCCAAGCGAGGAAAGGATGAAGTTCTTACTTCTTTTCAGGAAGCCTTGAGTCAAATTGAGACTCTACGTAGTGATAATGAGGCTCTTCAAAGTCATAATGCTAAGCTTGAAGAGAAAATAGCTATGGCAAGTATGGAGTCAGAAATCCAAGTTCGTGGTCAGATGGCCAAGGACTACCTGGCTGGTCAAGCTTCTAAATGGAATACTTTAAAATATATTCAGATTATGAGACTCTCTTGGCAATGGGGAATCCTCAAGAGGATGAGGAGAATGATGATGCATTAGCTACCTCAGTTGAAGGAATGTCTATTGGTAAAACTCCTGATATGACTGAGGATTGAGCTATCTTTTGTTATGTCTAAATTTTTGGACTATTGTAATATATTTTAGTACAATGTTTCTTTCCTTCTTATTCTATTTTCTTTTGTTATTTGGAACTGGATAAATCTTGCTCTTACTTATGATTTTATTGCTTCTTAATATTCTCCTTTATCCCTCCAGAAGTATAACCTTGCAAAGTTGCACTTAGACTTATTTATTTTCGCCCATACTTTGTAGTTTATATAAATGATGCGAAATATATCCCATGAATAACTTTTATTCAAATCTAAGACTTATAGTCTTATTCTTACAAAAGAATATATTCTCATAGTCAATGTATAAACGAATGTCACATAACTCTCATCTTGTATATTTAGTTTCTAGCCTTTTTACAATGTATGGAGTATCTTTGCTTGATTTAAATGTTTATGATGAGTCAGACCGTGTTCGAAGGTTAAGAGAGGAGTTCGTCTGTGAGGTTCTTTGAAATTTTTCATTAGAACTATTTTGGAAGAAAGTAATGCTATAGATTCCTGAAATGACAGGGTCAGTAGACCGACCGATGGCATTACTGCCATTGGCCCTTTGATGCTTAAGTCAATATTTATTCAAAGAGTAAATATGTCTGAGAGATGGAGTTTCTAGAAAACGAAGAAGTGGAAAGAGAAAATTTAGAAATGATTTTATTTTAGGTGGATTGCATTCCAACTACTATTGATGTCACGTCCATCTTTTGTGTGGAGCTTGTATGCACCATATCCTACTATGTTGATGATTAAGTAAGGGCGTTCCCATGTTGGAGCAAGCTTGTCTGCTCCAGCTTCCTTCATATTTTGAAAAACTCCTTGAAGTACCTAGTCTTAAACTCTAAATCTTCATGTGTGGATGTTTTTATTGTAGTGTCTTGCTCTGATTTGTTGATATGCAGCCATCTACACTAAGCATTTTCTCTTTTTTTTTTTTGTCTACAGAATCTAGTACGTGCCCCATGTTTCTCCAATTCTACTCATCTGTTGTGAACTCAAATCGAGCTATTGGCACTTCACTTTTAGTATGGATGACTGCTTCTCTCTTGAATGCCAGGGAGAACGATGTCTCTCTTGTTGAGTTCCTTAATGTTGTTCAGTAGGACCATAGGTCTCTTGAAAGTTTATCTGCCATTGCCCTTTGCATGCTCTAAGCTTTTCTTGAGAATGTTCAAAGTATTTTGTTAAAGGATTCTACCTGTCTGTTTACTTGTGGGTATCTTTGTGTCGAGAAACTCAACTTGATGTTCCAAAACTCACAGAAGTCGTGGAGGTCGTTGCTAATGAATTGTGAAGCATTGTCAGTTACGATCTCCTTCAGGATCCCATATTAGTATATCACATTTTTCTAGATGAAATTCTTCATTTCACAATCTCGTATATAGTGGAAGGATTCCGCCTTGATCCATTTAGTGAAGTAGTCTATGTCCGCAAGCATGAAGTCTTTTTATCTGGCTACAATTGGAAGCTTACCAACGAAGTCCATCCCCCACTTCATGAAGAGGAATGAGATATGATTGGAGTGAGTTGCTCTAGTGGTTGGTGTGATACTTGGGCAAATCTTTGACATTTATTGCATGTATAGAGTCTGCCTTTATGGTTGGTCAGTAGTAGCCCGCTATTAGGGCTCTATTTTCTAGGCTCCTTCCTTCTGAGTGGTTACCACACTCTCTATTATGTAGCTCACAAAGGATGTATTTTGACTCTATATGGTTAATACATCTAAGTATGAACCAGAGAATGATCACTTGTAGATATTTTTTTTGATAATGGAGAAGTGTGATGCTTTGGTTTTCACTCGGCAAACTTTATTCCTATCCTCTGGTAATAAATCTTGTTAGAGATAGTTTATTGTTGGAGTCATCCATGAGTCATCGTGGCTAAGCTGGACACTTGGTGCTCCTCACCCTTCTATGCGGCTGGCCACTACAAGTAGACCACGAGAACTAACTTGGACTGAGTCATTTGGATGGTTGATCCAAGGTTAGTGAGTACATCCACATGGTTATTGTCTCCTCTTGGCACTTGTTGTATTGAAAATTTCTCAAAAGATGATTGCAGCTCCTTAACCATGGTAAAGTAAGAGGTCATTTTGTTGTCTCATGCCTAGTAGCTTTCTTTCATTTGGTTGACTACGAGTTAGAAATCATTATGGACTATGATGCATTTGATGTTCATTTCTTTGGCTAGGCTGAGTCTAGCTATGATGGCCTCATACTTGACTTCGTTATTGGTGGTTTTAAATCCACATTGTATTGATTGTTCGAGTACATCTCCTTCAGGTGAGGTCAAGACTATTCTTAGACCGCTCCCTTTCATATTGTTAGAGTTGTCCACATGTAAAGTTCACATTCCCGATTGGACTCCTTTAGTCATGTATAACGACTCTTTTTCTACATGTTCACGAGTGTTAGGAGCAAAATCTACAATAAATTTAGCTAATACTTTAGATTTTAGGGCTATTCGTGGTTTAAAAGATATATCATGTTCACTGAGATTTACTGCCCATTTGACCAATTGGCCAGAGAGTTCTGGTATGTGGAGGATGGACTTAAGTGGGAATATGGTGAGTACTATAATGGAGTGGCATTAGAAGTAAGGTCAGAGTTTCCTTGTGGCTACTATCAAGGCAAGAGCTAGCTTTTCTAGGTTGCTATACCTCGACTCGGCATCTAGCAAAGTTCTGCTAACATAGTAGATTGGGTGTTATTTTCCCTATTCCTCTCATACTAGGATTGCGCTAATTATAATTTTGAAGATTGCCAGGTAAATGAAGAGCATCTCTCTTTCTTTCAGCTTTGAGGGGAGAGGTGGGTTGGTCAAGTATTCCTTCGATTACTTCGGTGCTTCCTCCCAGACTAGTGTCTATTTGAAATTTTTGGACTTATGCAAAGCTTTAAAGAAAGTATGGTAGTGTTTTAAAATGATTGAGTGTCGTAATTCTACCTGTAGTTTTTGAACATCCCTAATACAAGTAGGTATTGTATGCAAGGGCTTATTGAATCTAATCTGGGTTAGCCTCAATCCTCACTGAGTGACTAGGTATCCTAGAAATTTCTCTGAAGACACACCAAAAGAGCATTTAAAGTGATTAAGTTTCATATTATACCTTTGGATCACTTTAAACGACTCTTCAAGGTAGGTTATATGTCCTTTTGTGATGAGAAACTTCATAAGCATGTCACCTATGTAAACCCCCATTATTTTACCAAGTATTTCAGAGAACATCTTATTGACAACTCACTGATAGATTGCTCTTACGTTCTTCAAGCCGAATGGCATAACCTTATAGCAAAATATACCACACTCAGTAAAAAAGGCTATCTTCTCTTAGTCATTCGGATGCATGAAGATTCGATTATACCCAGAGAATACATCCATGAAACTAAGAAGTTCATGTCTGACTGTGGCATCTATGAGTATGTCAATGTGTGGAAAGGAGAATGAGTCTTTGGGGTATGCCTTGTTGATCTGTAAAGTCGATGCATACTTACCACTTGCCATTCTTCTTCTTCACTACTACGACATTTGCTAACTAGTCAAGGTAGTGTACTTCGCGGACTGATCCTATGTTGATAAGCTTCTTTATTTCTTTATGTATATTCTTGTTCCTCTCTACAGTGAACCCTCCTCCTTTTCTGTTTCATAGGTGGGAAATCGAGGTCGACCTACAGCTGGTACATCATGACTTCTAGATCGATACTGGTCATGTCAGTGTGTGACCATGCAAAATAGTCATAGTGTTTTTTGAGGAATTCTATCATCTTTTCCCTTAATATAGGAGTAAGTTTAGCTTCTATTTAAACCTTGTAATCGAGATAGTCTGGGTGGATCTGGACTTCATCTAACTCCTCTATGTTTGGTTGATCAGGATCAGGTTCTGAAGAAATTTGTTGCTGTAAGTGCTACAACTGTGTATGTTTCCCCTTCATGGTGTTCTGGTAGCAGTCTCTAGAATCTTTCTATTGCCCTTGGATTTCCTATATTCTCTATTTGGCTGGAAACCTTAAGACTTGGTGATATGTTGAAGGTACTACCTCTATTTTATGGATCCATGGCCTTCCCAACATCACATTGCATGCTGAAAGGGAATCCATCACTAGGAACTTAGTGTAGAGGTTGACTCCTTTGGCATACACTTGGAGCACAATTTTACCAAGGGTGCTTTTGTGTTTGCCACTAAATCCAATGAAGATGGTGGATCTTCTAGTGATGTTGGATTCTATTATCTTAATTTTCCTAAAGGCACTAAGAAATAAGACATTAGCAGAGCTATCATTATTAACAAGAATACATTTTGTAAAATAGTTAGCAATATATAAAGAAATAATTAGTGCATCATGATGAGGGTTAAGAAGCTTAGTGGATTCGAATGTTGAGAAGATGATAACTTGAACGGGTTGGCGCTTAACTTCACTACTTATTTAGTTTTGTGGTCTTGTACTCTATTGTATATACCTTTTGCTATGGAATGGGTAACTCTGCTCACTTTTGATCATCCTGTGATTATATTGACTATTTGCTCATGACGAGGAGGCTCTAGTGGAGTTGGCTCTCTTTGTTTGTTCATCTTTTCCCCTCGTTAATGCATCATCTTCTTTCTTTTATCAGTAAGGAGGTTTGTGAGGTGGCTTTACTTCAGGAGGTTGGCAACTTTGAGCTTGAGAGCGATGCACTCATCTGTGCGATATCCATGGTCTCCATTGAACTCACACCACTTGGTCATGTCTCTTTGGTCACTAGGAGTCCTCATCTTTTCTAGCCATTTTACTTTGTTGCCGAGTCCTTTCATTATTGCCACTACTTCGATAGGGATAATTGAAAGATTATAGTCAAGTACCTTGGGTCCATCTCTGAGCCTTACTGCCTTTTTGGAAAGTCAACGTGCATCATTTTTTTTGTTCTCAATTCTTCTGACAGGGGGTAGGGTTCGGTCTTTCAATCATTCTAATGTCTATCAGTTCTAGAGTCCCTTCAAATATCCCTTCGTAAGTAGGAAGGAGACAAGTATTAATAGTTGGTCTCATGCTCCTCCCACTTGATTTGTGTTCATACTTTCGCTATGGCATCTTCCAGTATTCTGCATGGATATTTAGTCAACTTCTTATAGAGGTCAGAGTCATGGTGAAGTCCTTTGCAGAAGGCTAAGATTGTTATGAGTTGGTTATAATTAGTTATGGAAACTTTTTCCTTGTTGAAGAAGCCTATAAAATTTCATAAAGGTTCTTTTCTCCTCTGAACTACATCATAAAGGTCCTTTGATTACTTTTATAATTTCTTGCTGCTAGCAAATTGCTCCACGAAAGTATCCGTTAATAGAGCAAAAGAACGAATAGAATTGTTAAGTAAGTTTGTATACCACTAGAGTGCTGGTCCTATCAAGCTAGAACTAAACCTCTTACATATGCATGCTTCTATCAAGTCACATGGAATGGTTGTGGTAAATATTCTTTATCTGTATTGGGTGATGTGGTCGTCTAGATCAACTGTCCCATCAAACATCTTTATGATTGGGAGTTGAATTTTTGTGGCATTTCTACTAAGGCTATCTCATCAATGAACGTGGAATTGGCATAATAACTAATCGCACTCTTCTTTATAGGAGTTGGAATACCTGAGATCCTCTGTATCAGTGCCTCTATTTCAACAAGTCTGCGTGTCGTATCTGGATTATCATTAGGCTGGTGCAGGAGTGCATAAGGCTGGGTAAGTCTGAGTACACTCTACTGAGAATGTCCATTTGTAGGCTATTGTCCGCATGTAATCTGTTATCCGAATGCACCTTGCTATTCGAGTGCATCCTGTTGGGTTTGTCTAGTTGTAGGCTATTGTCTGAGTACATTTTGCTGTCTAAGTGCATTGTGCATCCTGTTGGGTTTGTCTGGCTGTAGGCTATTGTCTGAGTGCATTTTGTTGTCTAAGTGCATTCTTCTAAGTCTGTCTAGCTACAGGCTGTTGTCTGAGTGCACTTTGCTATTCACGTGTATTCTGTTATCCAAGTGCATCCTGCTGGGCCTATCTAACTGCAAGCTATTGTCTAAGTGCACTCCGCTATCCGAGTGCACCTTGTTAGGTATTTTCGACTACTAGCTGATGTCTAAGTGCACTCTTATATGTCTGTTCGGGTAGAACAGATTGTCCACCTGCATTCAAACTTGAATTTCCTATATTAGGTAAAGTAGCTAAGGTTTGGAAGTACCCAATGGAAGTAGATAGATCTTGTGCAAATTATCTTATATTGTCATGATTTGCTATGGGAGTGAAGTCATCAAGAGGTTATATCGGGTTTACTGCAACCCTAACTCATGAATGTTGCTTAATAGTTGATTGGGTGAAGAGCAATTCCATCACCCTGAGTAACTCGACATTCTTTTTCCTTATGGTAATGTTCTCTACCTCAAGCCTTTCTACCTTCTCATGATTTTCGTTCATCTAGGCACTGAGAGCGACGATCTGGGCTAAGAGGTTAGGTGTCTCGATAAAGTCAACCATGGCTTTGTTGGTAGAATATTATTTCATCTTTCATTGTAAGTTCGATTGCTAGGGCCCTACAATGGACTCCAAATTATAGAGGCTCGTTTCTACAATTATGGGATTGGGATGTGAGCAACCTATGCAAACCAAAAGATATAAGAGTTTGCTTAGGGATACTAGGGTAGTGCCAACCAAAGTGACTCTGATGCTCAAGTCAGAATGCAACTTAAGAAGATACGAATATGATAAAGCATATAAGCAATTTAATGAATAGAATAACAAATCTAGATGCAGAGCCTTATGGATAGACTGTGGATGAATATATATATCTTAGATGGCTCCAAGACAAATTTTAAGATCTTAGTATTTAAGAGATGAATACTAATGTGAATCAAAGAAAAAGAGAAAGAATGCAAGAGTAGGTTATTCTGAGTTGATCTATCTTTAGGTATTATTTTGATTCCTACTTATAGAAACCTTCTCAGACCCGTTGAAGGTAGCTATCTAATTTTGAATTTAGTAATAATTAGAGGTAATTATCATGCTCTAAAATTGGTGAATTACTGGCAGTTGAAGATAATTTATCCTAGTCTAGAATTTTTAGAGCGTGGTTCTTTATTTTGAATTAGTCTTACAAACTAAGTCAGAGATTTTGATTGAGGATATCTCTATGATTTGCTGAGCCCCTTATTCTGGTTATGGTCTAATCGGGTCTTAGGCTGAGTCCTTCACTAGTTGGTCAATTAGACTTTGGCCTTTGGAGATAATTTCATGGGTTAGACCTTATGAGCTCATTTTTTATTTGGCCTGATTATAGTGTCGATGAGCTTTTTAGACATAAAAATCCATTCCATTTAGACTTTTAATTATCTAACCATTTTTTGACCACTACAAGTTAGGGAGGAACTAGTTGAACACATGAAAAGATTAAAAACTTCCTCTCCTACTTTTGAAGCTCCAGAGTTGATTGAAGAGGCCAGTCATGAGAAGGTGGAGATGTGGTGGAGTTATGATGACGAGAAAGCACATGGGCTATTAGAGAAGGAACAGACTAATGTGACTATTGATTTGAACTCATGAATGTTGGTATAATCATGCATACTACCAGTAGATCCATACTCCCATTGATATCACCATCATCATATACTACCATCTATAAGCTTAAACTGGATATTCTTTTCTTCTACCAAACATATCCATTAAAGGGAAGTCAAGTCGAGCTTTAATTCTTTTAATCATGCCAAGCTTAAAGGAATAAATTTTTCAATTTTTGTTGTGTTTTTGAGTTTTTGGGTACCTTCTAGTTTCTATGATGAGATTGAACATTATCATTATGGTTTTGACGGATGTTGAGCATTGTTTAGAATTTTGATATTTTTCCTTTCTTAATATGCTTTGATAATGGATATACATATTTTTTTGCATAATAGCTATATTAGTGAGTACATTGTAAAGCATGCTAGATTAGTTAGTTTTTTGTAGTTTCATTTTGAATATTATTTTAGCTTCTATGATTAAAGCTATAGTTAGAACTCTCCCAGAGGTCTTTTGAGGCGAATAATTGGCTATTAATTTTTTTAAGAGGTAATTAAGGTATTAGATTTCTAAGCACTAAAGCCAAATAAGCTAATTCCTTTGATTGATATCTAAGGATATCCTCCCTAGTAAGCCAACTTGAGCTTACATGTACAATTTTTTCTTTTGATTAGCTACATATTATCATCACGTAATCTATATACTATATCCTACCATTGGTTCTATATGTTGAGTAGAGTAAAAGACATTAGAAGGAGCTACAATGAAATTAGGTTAGGAGTAAAAAATAAGTATAGGGGAATCTTTAATGTAAATAAAGGAAGGTTTTAGAAACAAGATTAAGAAATCATTTAATTTTTATAAAAAGAGATGATAAAAAAAGAATAAAGATGTGAAAAGAAAAAAAAATAAAGAGCTATAAAAGAAAAAGAAAAAAAATTATCTCTATATGTGCATCATATGAATAAGTTTATCTTTCTGCATTGTTTATTTCTTTGAGCAATTTTTTTATGGATATTTTAAGGTAAATTAGAGTAATGAAAAGGCCCAAAACAAAGAAGTTTGGCCTTAATTTATGTAATTCTATGAAGTTTGAGAAGTAATTTCATGAAATATTTGTGACGCCCACTTTATCCTCCTACTACTAGTGGAAATTTATTAACTTTTTATTTACAAGGCGTTACTTTTGGAAGATAATCCTATAATTATTTTTCCAAAATACGGGCCAATTCAAACTTTTTATTTTCTTTAAAACTCTATGGATAGGTGACTTTACTTCCATACATGATCAGTATATACATATATTACACAATGAAACATATTAAATA
>JXTB01000010.1:1545679-1616200 GCA_002914805.1 Parasponia andersonii
AAATTCTTTTTTTTACTATTCGATTTTCCTCATCTAATTTTACTTCGTTAATTTTATATTCTTTAGTAATAAAATAGATTGAATTTTCTATTTTTGATTCAAATATATCTATCTAGTAATAATAAATAATTCATTCTTTTTTATATTTGATATTTATTCTATTTTGTTCTACTGGTTTTCTTCTTTTTGATATTTTCGCCTCGATTCAGCCCATTTTTTATCTTTTCCTTCAAAAACATCTAAAAGTACAACAATAAACTAATTAACTCAAAAATAATGTAAACTCAACAAAAAATTCAAAGAATTAATCCAAAAGTTATGCAAAATTCACATCTATCATACTGTTACCCAAACTTGTTCGATTTATATCTAGATGTCGAACTTAGATTAAGGTTACTAAATATAAATCTCTATTAGGATTATGTCCAAAAAGTGTTTATTATTTATAGATATTTATTGAATATTTTGGATATTTAATAAAGTAATAATTATGCATAGTATTTGTAATAATATTTTGATTATTGGTACAATACTAAATGTCAAAAAGGTTCCATGATTTATTTGTTAGAGAAATATTTTAATAAAGTTGTTTATTAAAGTTAAGACATATTTTCCCTAATTAAATCTAATAAGTTTATTCACAACTAATAAGAGAAGTTTAACACTTCTCTTAGATGGTATTGTAAGATTTTATGTATTTTTAGTATGTCTTAATCTATATTGGTATGACCATGTGCAAAAATACTTAATATGTAAATATTGAATATAGACTATGTGAAATATATTCTTTTAATAAATGTTATTAACAAGAACATATTCTCACAAATTTGATGATTAATATATGTCTTTCTTAATCCTGAAATAAGTTATAAACTCATGTTTATAACTTGTATTACTTGAAATGTTAAAAGGTACAAATCAAAAAATTAACAATATAGATCCTAACATTTTGGTAATGCATTATTATGGACATTGGGAACATATGCTTATAGATATAGAATCTACAACTCTATTATATAAAGAAGCGAATACTGTATTGAGGAGTTATAAGAGCTTAGATAATTTCAACCTTTGTCAAGTAATTAATAAAATTAGATATTTTATTAATTGAAGACTTTCAATAAGTCTAGTTATCCATTAGATATAATTTTGTATCAAAGAATTGAAAGATATAATTGGAGGGACAGAACAGTAATTTTACGTAGCTCTAATTATCAGTATTCATGTGGGAATACACATGCAAATATTAATTATATAATGGATATAATTAATTATTAAATATCTTGTGATATTTATTTAATTCAAAAATGCAGTTTGGACTTTTAGTAGAATAAGTTTATAACTAATATTACAAGTCTACTTGTATTAAGAGTTAATTGTAACTAAACCTTGTCTATTAGAACTTGAATTAAATATGTCCATTTGGGTCTCCAACTTACACTATTCTTGGGCTGCATGAGATCAATTGAGCTCAAATATATTTCTAGGAAATTACACAAATAGGGAGAAAAAGATTAGACAACATGATAGACCCCCTAGGCTCACCATCTGCTACTTAGAGTAGAGGAATTTTGGCCAACCCATAGCCCCTAGGGCTAGCCAAAATCCTCCTGCTCCTCTCTTTATTGTATGGTGACTCGGTTTTGACTAAAACATTAGTTGCGTAGTTACAAAGAAAACTGAGAGAAAATTAATAGAGAGAAATTCTTAGAGCCACCATTAGAGATCATTGAAGTTCTTAGATTCTCATTTGAAGTTGATCAAGATCGAGATACATACTTAACTCTGTAGTTACAAGCTTAATGCATAGGAAGAAAGATCAATCGGTTGAAGTACACAATCTCTTGTATGTATTTAGACTATAACAAAGATCTTAAAAAGTTTTATAGAAAACTATAATCTGGGAAAAAAAAATTATTTTCTATACTTCCTCTTATCTTTAATTTTGTCATGTTTTTCGTAAATTATAACCAATAGTCTCTATTATCAAGTTCCATAGGAATTCAAATTATAAAAGATGCTCAATGAGAAAGTAGTCATGAATAGAGGAAGGCGGTGGTATGCGGCTTAGATATATCATCTTCAATCTATACTTCTTTTAAAAAGTATATTCTCTTTAATCTTCACTTTATTGAAATGTCTAATTCTAAGCTTCAATTTATAACGTAAATCTAAATAGTAAGAAATAACAAAACAACTCAATATGGAATCCTTACATAAAAATCAGACTTCAACTTCCTGTGTACTTTAGTGCTTCTAACAATTGATAATATCACCAATATCAATGACATTCTAGAGCTACCAAAAATAGTTATGCAAATCATCAATTATCTTTATTCTTACACTTTATTATCCTAAAATTACTAACATCATTAATTAAATTTGACAAGAAAACATGTTTTTAATCGAAAACCAAAATATCAGTCATATATATATATATATATATATATCTCAACACTTTCGATACGTGGCATGCAACAAATGTTGAATGGCTATAGGTGATCAAAATATTCAAACTTTTGAATGTCTCTTTTGTAATGTAAAAAAAAAAAAGCAATTGGAGTACCAAGGAAAAAATTCTATTGTTAGTTAAATAATTTTGTGTCAAACTCTTCTAATTACTTTATTTGCATATTACTTAAATACTCTTTATTTATCTGCTTTTCCAATAATTTATTTCTTAAATAACTTAATATATTCCCTATAAGTGTCATATTCAAGTCCAACTATAGAAGCAACTTTATTCAGTGATTATGTAGAAAACAGTTTTATGTAGTTTAGTAAAATAATTAATAGAGAATACATTAGAGATTTGATGTCTATAACTTAACACAATCATGCAATACTATTAACACTCTTATTTTTATACTTGTTGTTACTTAATCTACTAACTTTTCTCATATCGACATAAGGAAATCAATAATATAAAAACACTAGCTACATCTTAAATGACAAAATATATCGTCAATATTAAGGCCTCAAATAACCAATATCAAAGTGCAACCAAACCAAAGTTTACAATTTCTTTATTGGATCCAGAGACAAACTATTTCTTTATTGGATCCAGAGACAAAAATTTCACTGAAATTCATCAAAATTTTGCAAAATTTTGGAAAATTGAGTGTTTCGATATTTTTTTTCTGGTAAAATATATTTCGAAAAAATATAGGGGAAATATCAGGATATATTGGAGAAATTTCGAAAAAAAAAAATGATTTCAGAATTCTATAGCGTAATTTTTCTTAAATATCAAGAAATTTCAGGGAAATTTTAGATTCTAACGGAAAAATGGAATTTACTAAATTCTCACTTTTTTTTAAGAATTTTTCAAACTATAAAAATTTTGCAACATTCAATACATTTTGTACAAAATATGTAAATATATTTTAATGTCTATTACTATATTTCCAATTTCCAATATTAATTTTGATCATTGCTTTTATGTATGTTTGTGTGAATGTGACTTGTGAATATGCATGATTGATGATTCACCAAAGGAAGGACTCTTGTGATGACATAATGGAGAATAAGAATCTTTTAGCTTTGTAGAGAATTAAATCTTGCATAGAACTATGAATCTAATAATCTCTATGACTGAAAAGTAATTTGTAATATTTTGTACCTTATTTTTCAAGAGTTCACATTTCTACCTCTATTCTATGACATATATATATATATATTATACAAAACCTGATAGTCTTACATTATTATCTGTATATCTCTCTAATTTTCTAATGATCAATAAAGATATCTGTTTCATAATCATTCACAATCATCCATTCCCAATAAACTTTTCTTCTTTTTATTTTCTTCTTACTCAAATTCCATGTCATCTATCAATATTGATTGCATCAAGATAGACTCCCAGGTATAATCAGTCCTCCTAGGGCCTCCTTTTGGCATTGAGATTCCCATATAAGTTAGTTTATTTAACTCTATATGTGTATTACACTTTTATGTCATCCCAATTAGTTGTATTTATTTCTGTCATCTTTATTGTATTTTTCTACTTTATATTCGTTATATATTTGCATATTTCCAATAAATATATTAATTTTCAAACGAATTTTTCCCTAATTCATGTATTTTTCTTATGTGTTAAATTGTACTAAACTTTCTTTCGATTTTTCTATATTCTAACTACAAGTTCCATCAATTTTCATATTTTTTTTTTGAAATTTCCACTGATCTCGATAATTTTCTAGATATTTTTTCAAATTTTGGATAAAGATTTTTTCAACAATACCGAAATTTTTATCTTTGGTCTGATCCACCTATTATATCAGTTCATACCTCAAATGAGTCTTGTCCTGACCCCAAACCCGGACCAGTGGCAGAAGGAGAATTTCACAGATATGGAAAATTCCTTGATTTATTTGAAAAGTATCTAAAAATTTTTAGTTTTGTAAACAATCTATTTTGATAAAGTATTTAGAATTTCATTCCGTGAATCTCTCCCACAGTTCGTATACACCATTAAACATATACCGAATAATAATTGAAAAATGGAAAAATCAAATATAAGTCTAAGCATCATCATCATCTATAACAAGAAGTTAAATCCCTAAATAGCATACATAAGTTTACAGACAAAATAGAAAGTAGTAATCTTAGTTCAATGCTTATAAAAATCCCAAACAGTCCAAACACTACAACAGTAGACTTCTAGTATTACCAAGAAATGAACTACAGTCAAGATGGCCTCTTACTCCTCCTGATTTCCAAGATCGCACTGAATACCACCTGAGGAAGGGAAGAAGGGGGGTGAGCATACAATGCTCAGTAGGAAAATAATTACCTCAAAGAAAAACAGTTCAGTGATGGAAAACTCCTGCATGGTTAGTTCAAATCTAAAACATACACACACATATATATATAATCCTAACCGGGAGCACATATATATAAAACAGTGTAATCAAAACCATCAATCCATATGCACATGACACAAATCAACCCATACCCATAAGCTCTCATTCTCTCATCTGTGGAAATTCAAGATGATGGCACTAAGTTTGCCTAACAACCTGCCTAACACCTAAGCCCATATCCGGAGGGAATACCCGTGTGTCGCCTACCAAACCTGGAGGAGCAACCGAATTGCCTACGCCTGCCAAATAGGGAGGTAATCAGAAGAACAAATCCCACACGAGTTTACGGACTTTCACCGACGGTAGGGCACACAGTGCCACACTGTAAAACCCACGATGCTATACAGTGCTCATGTATAATCCTATGATACGTGCAATCCAGAACTAAAGTGTAAAAACTACTGTACTCTGGCTTTTTAGTAAAACATGCATAATAGGGTTTTATAAAAAACGGGCAGCATAACGGCCCTATTTTTGATATACCCAAAATAACCTGCACACAGCAAATTCCCAGAGTAGTACAGTATATATCGTACAACCAAATTCCATCACATATAATTCAAATCATTAAAAGCACACTTGTTCTTATATGTTGCAAAAAATAAGTTTTAACTCAAAAATGGTATAAAACGAAAGTAACTAAACCCCTACCTCACCGGAATAGCGATACCATGCTATTGAGTCCTCAAGATGTCGTTGACGATCGCCCGGAGGGTTGGGAACCAATTCCAAGCCCTTGATCATCCTCTGACAAAAAGTCAACTTATCACCGGAGCTTTAACTTCGCAAACAGACCTCTTCACTGAATTTGTAGCACCAAAAATAGCTAGGTTAGATATATAATTTGTCCAATTCTGGTCCGGACCCACACTGGACCAATAGCACGCAAAACAAGACAAAATCTCGACCGTCTGATCTCGATTTTCGTGCTGATCACCAAACAACACAATATATATATATATATCAAACTTCTCCATTTTCTGAATACATTCCAAAAATGAACTCAAAAACACAATCCAACGGTCGGATCAAAAACAACACCCATAAACTCAAAATGACCAAAAAAGGTAACTTTCAATCCGGACAAAATGGGATTGAGATATATATACCTTGACGATCCTTGAGACGAAACGAATCCAACGGGACTGGCTGAGGGTTGAACAGTGGCCGGAATCGTCACCGGTGACGAAAAGTCCGAAACGGCCTCATTGGAGATTTCCGGCAAAGCACGTGGCGGCGGCGAAGCTTCGGCGTGGCCTAGCGAGTCGACGCCAGTCGGTGGCATGGGCAGACGACCGCTGGCGGCGATCCTGCGGCGTCCTGCGGTGGTGCGGCCGAGAGAAGAGAGAGAGGTTGGGGAAGAAGAGAGAGAAAAGAGAGAAGTGAGTGAACAGGCCACGTGGCCTGTTTTAAATGGGCTGTGCAATTTTTCAAAAATTGAACATATGTCCCCAAAATTTCAAATCTCTATCAATCTAGTCTCCCAAAATTTGCAATTTAGTCCTTTTGAACAAAACTCCTGAACTTTGCAACTCAGGACTTCTCACTCATACCTAAGTCAAGGGCAATGCTTGCCAACTTAGTGAACTCAATTAGGTACTCATTCACCATTCTGTTACCTTGGACCAAAGTCTCAAACCGATTCATAATCTCATCTTATCGATCCTCATTGGCATACTGAGCCTTGAAAATCTACTCAAAGCTTTCCCAAGTAAGATCTACAACATCCTGCATCTGCTCTACAGTCTCCCACCAACGAATGGCACTCCCGGACAGACGGGTAACAGCAAAGATTGCCCAAAACTCTACCAGAGCACCAAGGGAACGAAAATGCCTCTCCATCTCACGCAACCAAGCAATTGTCGTGAGGGGATCTAGTCTCCCGTTAAATTGCCCTGGCTGGAGGCGCATGAATCGTTGGAGGTAATCTGACTGATCCAACTGACGTGCCCTCAAAGCTGGAGGCTGATAGTCTGGGTTGATCATCTGGGCAAATGCCTGCTGCATTGCCTCAATCAGATGAGAGAAATCTGGACGTTGAGGAGGTTCGGCACCTGGTTGGTGCCTCAGAACTCTTCTAGGAGGCATCCTTACTAGTCTGAAACAATATGCCAAGCTGTTAGTGAGATAATGATGCATGCTTGTCATAAAATAACTTCAGTCTAGTGTAATGGCGATACGTCCAAGCTATTAAATTCAAAGCTCTAATACCAAAAATTTCTGTCACGACCCAAAACCCGGGCCAGTGGCAGAAGGGGAATTTCACAGATGTGGGAAATTCCTTGATCCATTTGAAAAGTGTCTAAAAAGTTTTAGTTTTGTAAACACATTTTGATAAAATATTTGGAATTTCATCCCGTGAACCTCTCCCACAGTTCGTATACACCATTAAACATAGACCGAATAATAATTAAAAAACGGGAAAATCAAATATAAGTTCAAGCATCATCATCATCTACAACAAGAAGTTAAATCCCAAAATGGCATACATAAGTTTACAAACAAAATAGAAAGTAGTAATCTTGGTTCAATGCTAATACAAAATCCCAAACAATCCAAAAACCACAATAGTAGACTTCTAGCATTACCAAGAAATGAACTATAGTCAAGATGGCCTCTTACTCCTCCTCATTTCCAATATTGAACTGAACACCACTTGAGGAAGGGAAGACGGGGGTGAGCATACAATGCCCAGTAAGAAAATAGTTACCTCGAAGAAAAACAGTTCAGTGATGGAAAACTACTGCATGGTTGGTTCAAATTTAAAACATACACACACATATATATATATATATAATCCCAACCGGGAGCCCATATATATAAAATAGTGAAATCAAAACCATCAATCCATATGCATATGACACAAATCAACCCATACCCATGAGCTTTCTTTCTTTCATCTGTGGAAACCCAGGATTATGGCACTAAGTATGCCTAACAGCCTGCCTGACACTTAAGCCCATACCCGGAGGGGACACCCGTGTGTCACCTACCAAACCTGGAGGGGCAACCGAATTGCCTACGCCTGCCAAATGGGGAGGTAATCAGAAGAACGAATCCCGCACCAGTTTACGGACTTTCACCGATAGTGGGACATGCAGCGCCACATTATAAAACCCCCGATGCTAACACGATGCTCATGTATGATCCTATGACACGTGCGATCCAGAACTAAAGTGTAAAAACTACTGTACTCTGGTTTTTTAATAAAACATGCATAATAGGGTTTTATAGAAAAACGGGCAGCATAATGGCCCTATTTTTGATATTCCCAAAATAACCTGCATGTAGCAAATTCCCATAGCAGTACAGTATATATCGTACAACCAGATTCCATCACATATAATTCAAATCATTAAAAATACACTTGTTCTTATATGCTGCAGAAAATAAGTTTTAACTCAAAAACGGTATAAAACGAAGGTAACAAAGTCCTTACCTCACTGGAATAGCGATACCACGCTATTGAGTCCTCAAGGTGTCGTTGACGATCACCCGGAGGGTTGAGAACCAATTCCAAGCCCTCGATCGTCCTCTGGCAAAAAGTCAACTTCTCACCGGAGCTTTAATTTCACAAACGGACTTCTTCACTGAATTCCTAGTACCCAAAATAGCTAGGTTAGACATATAATTTGTCAAATTCTGGTCCGGGCCCACACCAGACCGGTTACACGCAAAATGAGACAAAATCTCGACCGTCTGATCTCGATTTTCGTGCCGATCACCAAACAATACACTATATATATATATATATATCAAACTTCTCCATTTTCTGAGTACATTCCAAAAATGAACTCAAAAACACAATCCAACAGTCGGATCAAAAACAACACCCATAAACTCGAAATGCCCAAAAATGGTAACTTTCAATCCGGACAAAATGGGGTTGAGATATATATACCTTGATGATCCTTGAGACGAGACGAATCCAAAGGGACTGGTTAGGGGTCGAACGGTGGCCGGAATCGTCACCGGTGATGAAAAGTCCGAAACGGCCTCATTGGAGATTTCCGGCGACGCAGGCGGTGGCGGCGACCGAGGACAGGCGACGAAGCTTCGGCGCGGCACCGGTCGGTGGCACGGGCAGACGACGGCTGGCTGCGGTCCTGCGGCATCCTGCGGTAGTGCGGCCGAAAGAGAAGAGAGAGCAAGGTTGGGGAAGAAGAGAGAGAAGTGAGTGAACAGGCCACGTGGCCTCTTTTGAATGGGTTGTGTAATTTTTCAAAAATTGCACGTAAGTCCCCAAAATTTCAAATCTCTATCAATCTAGGCTCCCAAAATTTGTAATTTAGTCCCTCTGCACAAAATTTTTAGAAATTAATCCCCACAATATTATATCCAGAAAATTGGTAAAATGTCCAAATTATCCTCGAAAATTTCGGATTTTTACAAGTCTTATTCATTTTGTAATCTCATTATACATCAACATAAGAGTGAATTTTCTATACTTAAAAACCAATATTTTGGTAATGCTCACCAACTTTTACTATCCAAAAATCAGATCTAACAATTTAATCTTAGTTGTACACAAGTAACTAAAAGTAATAATGATATTTCATTGATAGATAGCTCATTATCTATATGAAACAAAATGAGCTACATTTTACTGTCATGAACTGGACATAAAATGAGGTAGATTTTGTAATCCCTTTCCATATCTTTGGTATGACTCATATTTGTTGTTTTATGTACACAAATCTCTCTATAGAAATGTGTTCTATGAAGTTTACTTTACAACTTTATTTTTTTAATTATTTTTTCTTCCTATTCCAACTTTAATTAAATTATTACATCCTATATGATTAGAGTATTTTATTAAAATTTTTCTTTTCTAAACATATTAGTAATTCTAATACCATATGTGTCACCATCACATGCCCTCACTAGTATCTTTAAATAACATGTTCAATTAATGTTAGTGAATATAAATTATTATTTGGGCATATTAATTGTGATATTAAATATTACTATACTGATGAATTTAGTGTGAATTTTATAATAGCAGGTTGATTGATAATATTCCCATATTAATTAATATATTGATTGTGATATTTGATAATGTCCACATCTACCGAATTCTATGAGTTTTATGAGTTGTTATACTATACTTAATGGTAAATATCATATTGATTATTATTTTAGCATGTTAATTTTGATGATGGCATATTACACATGTTTGGTCAATTCTATATGAATTTTACGAGTATTATAGCATGTTCATTGGTAATATGCTATGCTATTTATTATTAAATTACGATAGTTGAGAAATAGTAAAAGTATTGTATAAATGTTAAATCATTGTCTAAATACGGTAATACTTGTGATACCCAAGATTCTCACATGCATAATAAGTTAATAATAAACATGTTCATATTTCATAATAGACATATCAAGTGACTAGAATCAACTTTACAGTAACTTTCTCATTCTTTATTGTTAAATGCATTCAATATGTGTTATTGTACTAATATTTGTCGAAGTGTTCCCATACAGTATAAAGGCTCAGTACCCTCAGAGAAAAAGAGCTAGGTGTGTGAGAAGAACAAAGAATATATATTCATGAACACAATACAATCAAGTTTGATGATAACTAGGTAAAATAGTAGCTTTTCGGAAACGTGCATTTTCATGCTTTTTAGAGCCAAATTCATTGTACGTTTAACACATCATAGCTTTAATTCAATATACAGGACTCACTTATAATATTTTATTTGTCGGCCCTGGTAAGCACGATGTGGCAGTTATTGAACTGAACTATGTTTAATTATACTAAGTTAGTTTAGGTTCGGCTTATTTTGTAGTTGCTAAACGATTATTCAAGAAGATTGAATAGTTAATTTAAGTTTTAGAAATCATTAATACTAAAATAATAATAGTTACGAATTTAATTAATAAATTTATTTCAAAAGAATGTAAGAATTTTATGTAGAAATTTTGCTAGTAGAAAGAGTTTTTATTTTTTTTAACCACTAATTTGTTTTCATAATTAGTATAGAAATTCGTCTTTTTATGGAAAGCTTGTCTTCTATTTATATTTAAGGTTGTTTTGAATACTTTATGAGTTCCAATTTAGGTTTTCATCTGTATAGTTTTTAAAATTTATGTTCATGTTCAAATTAAATGTTTGTTTTTCGTTTTTTTTTATNCTATTTAATAATCCTATAAACAAAAATAAGATCTTTTATAAGTATAAAAAGAATAATTGAGAAAAAAAAAAAAGATGGAGAATATTGTTGCAGGAACCAGGAGAGGAAAAAACAATAAATACGAAAAAGGGGTATGTGGTCAATTTACATTAGAGATTTTATTAGAATTTCTGTTTTTAGTCTTTTTTGTGGATAATAAATAGTCTTTATTTCATGCCTATTAAGCGTGATTTAATAAGGGCAAAATTTTTTTTTCCCTATTGATGGAATTTTATTAATAATATATTGTCCATAATTAATGTATTTAATGCCATTGACTTAGGAAATATAAACTTATTTTTTAACTTCCAATTAAAAATCAAAGAGTGAATCTTAAATCAAGATTCCATTTAAATAAACACAAAAATAAGATATTCAGAAATACCATGCCAGCGTGCCACCAATATAATGTCCATCCAAAAACACATTTAATGAGACAAAAATTATTGTAAATTTTGTTAGCCAACTATATAATTAATTAGAACAATTTAATCTTTATCCAACAACTAAATCAACAATAATCAACGATGGATAAATATTATAATAACCATTCCTCACATATATATATATTTAACCATGTAAAAGAATATTATGTTACATTTATTTTTTCATTTTTTTCATTTATTCAATCAGAAAAAACTAAAAAACTAGTTATTTGAAAATGCCCAACAAAAAAGAAAACAATTAGTAAAAATATTTTTTTTTAATTTTTCCTAGGGAAAATCTCTTCAAGCAGATAGAAGGCAAGAAGATTCATGAAAATAAAAGATTCAATACATACAAGAAAAAGGTATGGTTAAAAAAATCATTCAATACAATCATTTAAAACACCCCTAGAAAGCGAGGCAAAAACAAAGTCACCAGATATATTAGTCATGGCAGCCCACTTAGAAACATTATGGAAAATAAATTAATGGACCTAGAGATTTTGACAGCAAACCAAAAAGGAATAATAGACAACTTTACTCTAGCAGCAGTGATACAATCCTTATTCCAATGTTTGCCATGCAGTGATGTCTACTGCCTAGTGAATATTGAAGTCAACAAGGATAGTCCATAAATGTTCGAATATTTTGTATGACCACTGGAACTAGTCACACAAAACCAAGATGAAGAACAAGCTATTGCCGCCCCTTTTTCAATTGGGGCAAACCCAAAACACACTCTTTCTGAAGGAAGTTCAAGCACCACCATGGGATCTTCCTTATCAACCGGTGGACACATGCAAAGAAGCAGAAATCGTCGACTAGTCATCCCTCAGTTAGACTCAGATCAAATTAGAGAGAAGACACATTAAATGACCATAGTTTTTGGGATTAGGGCTACGGAGGCTTGCCACAAAATCCTCCACAGTCACCATGATCATCTTCACTTGGCATTGCTGAGGGTTAGCCTGTGCCTCGACAATTCAGCATTTAAGGGTAATGATGAAGGCCTTGATTCCAGACACTTTGATCCTCCTTATGGGTTTCTTAAACTTTAAAAAATTGGTAAATTTTGTATAAGATTTGAATCCTATTTTACAAATTGGGAAACAGTTTTCATATAGAAAGTTGATGGGATAAATTATTTATCATATCAATTTTCTATATAAAAGTTGTTTTCGAATTTGTAGAATATGATTCAAATCTTATATCAAACGCCTCCTAAAAAATCTTAACAGACAACTTCTACAATAGTCTCTCATATTTGCTTTAGTAACAATGACAATAGGAGGATTTATTTAGATCTTTAAAATGTTAAATGACTATATTTGATCGTTATCTACTAACAGTTTCTTAATAGAATTAGAACTCAATGGGCAAAATAATAAATTTATAAGATACTTGACTATAAAATAAAAAATAAGTAGGCAAATTGACATTGATAGCAAATGTCAAGAGCAAATGATTGCTCGTTTGATTCAACCATTTCGGTCTATTTCATTTCTATTTCTATTATAATAGATGTTTGTTTTAATAATTTTAATTTTTTTTTCATTCGAATGGTTCACTTAAATAATATTTGTTTCAATAATTCAATTTTTTCATTCAGATATCATATTAATTTTTGAAATAATTTTTTCTTTTTAAAATAAAAATGGAGCTCCCCTCTTATTTTTAAGTATAATATTCTATTCTAATTATAACTCATTTTATTTTATTTCATTTCAAATATTTATCATCCCAATTAATACTCATTTTATAATTTTTATTTAAGGATTACTAAAATTTATGCAATTGTAATTCGTCAATTTTGTTCCTGCAGGTTGCTGAGTCAGCCACGTTGATATTTTGGACAAACACACTGCAATTTTCGAATATGATAGCAAGGCCAGAAAGGACAAAAATGAAAGAAAAACATTAGGGGGCGGCGTGGCAGAAAGCCAAAACGTACGTGGCACGCGCATCACCGTAATCTAAGTTAGCTGTTACCAGCAACCAAACAGAGCCCGTCGCTCCCATTTGACACTTAGCCCGACAAACAAACATCCTATTCAAACCAAAAAGTCAAACTTTAGACAGGGAGAGAGAACTAGAAGTATCAAAGTAGAGAGAGAAATTTTCTTCCCGATGAGAAAATGGAATCATCAGCATCACCATTGTGTGGAGCTCTAGCCACTCTGCTATCCGTTCTCTTTCCATCAAGATCCAACGCTTGTGCTAATTCGGACGAAAGCCCTAGGGTTCTGCTCAAGGACTTGGTCACCAGGGAATTCAACGCCTTCCTATGGATTTCTCTCATAGCGATCACTGTTTTGCTCGTACGGAAAGTGTTTAAGCTCCTTCGATTATGGTCCATGGCTAGTCGGATCCCTGGGCCTCCTTCTCCGTCCTTCTATGGCCACTGCAAGCTCATCTCGAGCGAAAACCTTACCGGTTAGTTGAACTTTTCCCGCTCTGGTTTCTGTTTGGTTGCTGAGAAAATTACCAGTATAGAAAAAATGGAATTAAGTAAATTTTTGAATTTTTGTTTTGGGGTGTGGTTTTAGACTTTTTATCGAATTCGCATGAGAAATATGGATCGGTTGTGAGGCTGTGGCTGAGTCCGACGCAGCTTTTGGTATCCATAAAGGCACCGAATCTTATCAAAGAGATGCTCTTTAAGGCCGCAGATAAGTTGCCTTTGACTGGGAGAGCGTTTAGTTTGGCTTTTGGACGATCCAGTCTTTTTGCTTCCTCTTTCGATGAGGTATGAGCTTCATTTTTCTTTATTTGATTTTTCTCTAAAAGGGTTTATTTTCTTTTTAATTCTCGTTATGATTGTTTATGGAGTTTAAATTGTCAATATTTATGTAGATTTGTTATAAGTGACTTGGAACGTGTTTTTTTTTAAAAAATAAATTAATCTTTGAGGGAAAATGCAGATATTCGAATTGTTTTTAGCTTAGAAGCTTTGTCTATTAATTGGTTTATGATTCTTCAGATCCGAATATCAAGATACCATATCAATTTCTCCTTACTGTAAGATTTGTTACCTCTTATTTAGTTATTTGGTTATCGACTCTTATGTCATCTCGGATGCTTATATTTAATAGCCACAAAAAAAAAAAAAAAAAAAAAACAGAAAAGCATACACGTTTCCGATTCATACTATATTAGTGAGAATATTTCAGGGAAATTAGAATTTTATTTCTCCTTGATTCATTGAGTCTATTTTTAAGGTTAAGGTTAATCCTATTCTCAGTGCTGAAGAATGACTCAAATCCCATTTCGGGCCTAAATTTTAAAGTATGTAGCCAATGAACTGTCATATGTCACATCTACTATCCCAGATTTTTTCCCCTACATCTCGTTTTAAGCCCTTGACTTATAACTGGATTTTTCAAAAACATAGTACAGGTGCAAGTCTGAGACACTTTGAAATTCAGGGGTTAAAATGAGATTTAGGTTATTCTTTGGGGTCTGTAAATAGGATTAGCCATCTTTTTATTCCTCATAACAAGTCAGAAGCAATTTCTTGTGTTCACTTGCAGGTGCAAAAGAGGAGGGAAACATTAATGGCAGAATTAAGTGAAAGATTGCTCAAGAGAGCAAATGTGATTCCTGGAAGGATTGTGGAATGCATCATGGAGAGGATACACGGGTCCATGGCTAAAGGGAGCGTAGATTGTAAAACTGTTTCTCAACACATGGCTTTTACCATTTTGGGGACTACACTCTTTGGAGATGCATTTTTGGCTTGGTCTAAGGCAAATGTCTATGAGGAGATCCTTATGATGATTGCTAAAGATGCATGCTTCTGGGCTTCTTACAATGTTACACCCTTTTGGAAGCGGGGATTTTGGAAGTACCAGCGTTTATGCACAAAACTGAAATGCTTAACTCAGGACATTGTTCAACAGTGCAGAAAAAACTACAAGCTGTTCCATGGCATGGATCACCACTTCAATGAAAGAGCACATACAGGAAATCATGCTACATATGCTGGATCATCTTGCTCTGATGGTGTGATGCCAGATAACTTTTTCTGTCAGGAGTTTAAAAACCATTTTGATGAGAGAGAAGAAGAACCATCTGGAAATATTATGGGCATGATGTTTCATGGATGCCTAACCACGACAGGCTTGATTAATAATATCTTGATGAGGCTTGTCATGCACCAAGAAATACAAGAGAAGGTGGGTATTTCTTTTCTCTTTACCCCATTCGTAGTTGAAAATGTTTTAGTTTATTATTTATTTTATCTTATGTATTTTCTAATGAATTCCTTGTTTATGTATCTAGTTTAAACTTACTACCTCTAATATACCTGGTGCTGTAAATTTACTTTGATTTTATACAATAGTTCATTCATTTATACAATAGACTAAACATTCATATTCCAGGATCTTGTATTAAATATATTTTTGCAACTAGGAAGAGGAGACAATCCACCCCAAAACCTTTGCTTTCATGCTTTGATATCTTTATAATACAATGGTATATGTGCAAAAACTTAAAACTGTAGGATCTCTTACCTGTATCCACAAGGAGTTTTAGTAATCTGTATCCATAACGAGTTTTAGTGCTCTTGTTCTTTGGCTTTTGTGGCATGGCATTAGAGGACTATTTTTCCTTGGTGACTTTTTAAGCCATTAAATTGTCAATTCTAAATTCTGATCTTGATCCCTCAACAGATTTACAATGAAATAAATCTGGCACAGAAAGATTCAATCACACCAGTGGAACAAAAAGTTGATAGGATGCTCTTATTATTGGCAACTGTTTATGAATCCGCCCGTCTTCTGCCTGCTGGACCTTTGCTTCAGAGATGTTCTTTGGAACGTGGTAACCTTGTTTGCTTCTTTAGTACAAGCTTAATTTCGTATAATTAGATTTCATTTCTATTTTAGTGCGTCTTTTTTGTGTCTGCTAATGGACATTAAACTTAGAGACATCTATCATCTGTCCAGGAAGGATGTATTATTATTGTTATAAGGTTCTGTTAGTACTATAGAGATATTTCTTGATTAGGATAGGGGCATTTAAAAGTATCATGTTATGTTGAAGTTTTTTTTGTCATGGCTGATTACAGAGTCGTCTTCCATGCCACAAGTTGATTCAGAGGGCTGTTGAGATCCTATAATTATCATTTTGGACCAAAAAAAAAAAATCATCTTATTCAGTTTATCAATATTTAAGAAAGGTTGTGAAGTTGGATAAAATGGCAATCTTCTGTAAATGATGTTTACTTTGATGCTCAATTATTTTCTTTCATCTTCAGCTCCTCCTGTTTACAGAAGTCTCATGTGATTTTTAACTACTGTGCTTATTTGCATTGTGTCAGTTTAATTTTTGGTTTGATTTCTCTACTACTTGTGATGTATTAATTGTTTCTTCTTTCCCTTTTTTGTTGAAGACTTGAGTCTTGAAAATGGTGTGACCATACCAGCTGGAGCAGTGCTGGTTGTGCCTGTACAGTTGGTACAGAAGGATGGTTCTAGTTGGGGAAGTGATGCTAATGAGTTTAATCCTTATCGTTTTTTGTTAAAGATTGGGAAGAGATCTGATTTGGTGCTGAATACCTCATTTTCAGGTTTGATTGATAGACCTATATATACATGTCTTGCATAGCATCCTCGTTAATAAGTTAGTTTCTCGTGTAGAAGCCAGCTTGATATGAACAGCTACCATATTCCTGTCGCCATGGTACACCGTTGGAGGTGTAAAGTTATCATAGCATGCATACGTTTTAACATGGCATCAAAAATCAAAGTTTGAATGCTCCATTTGAACAAAGATTTTGGCTGCAGAAAAAGCAGCAGATCTGGGAGAGAGCTCTTTTGTTTTGAATGATCCAAACAACAATGCAGCATTTCTTCCTTTTGGTTCTGGCGTACGTGCCTGTGTCGGCCAGAAGTTTGTAATCCAAGGAGTGGCAGCGCTGTTTGCATCATTGCTTAAAAACTACAAGGTTTTTTTCTTCCTATGATTTTCTCTTACTTTTAATTGGAGAAATTGACTTCATTATTATTTACTGTTGTTCATAGTGTTTGCTTTCAGATATCAAATTGATAGGTTTATCAGAAGTTGACGGCTAAAGGACTTATATGCGTATCTCTTTTCCTTTTGGGTTTTTGCTCAATCTTTATGTAGAATGACCATATAGAACTAGTTTTAAAAACATTTGGGTCTACTCTGGTAAATTAGGATCAATGACTTCCTCTTTTATGTAGCTGGTTAAATGTTTAACTAGTAAACTGTAAATTGATGCATGGTTAACTAAACCTTAACTTTATGGGTATGGATTAGTTATTAGTTAACCTTTATAATACGTGGTAATTTTATTCCTGGAAAATAATCACATATGTATAACTATGGTTGGCATTTTTTTTTTTTAAGAATATTATTTCCTGTTCCGAAAACAAAACAGAGCTATACCTATAAACAACCTCATCAAACTTAGCAGTTCTTACCGGTATCACGCTGGATACACAAATAGGTTGTATCATATTTGATTCTAGTCCCCCTTTCATAATGGAATTAAAACAAATTTAAAATCAAGTTTTTCATTCCTACTGGTTCTTTCTCTCACCTACCCTTCTTCTTTCCTCCCTTCCCTTCCTCTGTTGCATCTCTTTGTAAGGTCCTGCAGCATTTATCTTGACCGGGCAATGGCAAGCCTGGCTAGTCAAAATTCGATATACAATTTTGAGTTAGTCCAAGATAAAAATTGTCTTTTTCCCCCTGTGTTTATGTGTGGACTTGAGTTTATCTCTATCTATTTGTCCCTTTCTCATCCTTTGGCTGGCTGATTTATTTTCTTTTGGGATTTCCATGACTACTCTACATAAAGACAAACCATAACCGATATCTTTGCTAGTAGTTCATTTTCAGATGTGCATGTTTTTGTATGATAAACCAAATATTTACATTTGTTTAAAACGTCAAGCTCTAAATGTTAATTTTGTTTGAATCTGAACTACAGATAAGGCTCCAGCCAGAAACCCAGATTACACGAATACCAAATATGAACTGTGGGTTCCAACTTCTTCCAAGCACAGAGATCGTTTTTGTGAGGAGGAACATCTGAAGGAATGAAGGGGAAAGAAAGCCTTTTTTATGGATAAGTGTTTCTAGCCATTACTCATATGTTTCTGCATTACTTGTTAAGTGATTGAAACATGTCATATTCCATCTTTTGTACCACGTTGCTTCCTTTTTCTTCTGCTTTTTAATGGTTGACAAAGGAAGTTTTCTTTGTGGCTCATAGGCCGACTAGTTCGAGAGGATATTACAGGAGTATGATGAGAACTCATGTTTTTTTCCTCTTTTTTAAAATAGCCCTGGTGCCGTCTGTATCTTGTTTCAGTTTTTCCTTTTTTTTTTTTCCTTTTCAGTTGTTTTTGAAGCACTTTAGGGCTATTGTTGCAGCAGAGGCCCGCTGTTTTCTGTTTCCTCGTTTGAATTTGTAACCTTTTTCCCCCCTTCTTGACCATTTTTACTCCTTCAAGGAGTTCTTTGATATTATCACAGGAGACAATATGTACAAATAGAAAATTGGTGGTTGTACAATACTATAATGAAGTTGTTGTATTTCCAAGAAAAAAAAGTGACGTTTTATATGTTTTTCGGTGCTCTTCCCTTTCATATAATATTTTTCATTTTTAACTTTGCCATTGTTTTGGATATTTCCTTTTGTAAGCAAGGTCTCTCTGTAAATTTATTTTCAGGACAGGATTTCTGAAGAGTTAATAATGTCTTATATCATTCAAAACCCACAAGCCTTGTCTTCACTTCATTGTCTAATTGGGGGCTTAGAATGGTTCTCAGATATAGGGTCAGTTTGGTATTACTGCATTGTGCTACAGTTATGCTATGAGCAAGCAGTAGGTGCGGGGAAAAAAGTTTATGCATTTGGTCAACTTAATTTA
Organism: Parasponia andersonii; assembly: GCA_002914805.1. Lineage (NCBI taxonomy): Eukaryota > Viridiplantae > Streptophyta > Magnoliopsida > Rosales > Cannabaceae > Trema > Trema andersonii. The sequence continues at coordinate 1,565,068 of JXTB01000010.1, forward strand.
TAAAATTGTTGTGCCATTTAAAAGTAACATTCAAGTGTTTAATAAACTAAATTATGTGTGCCGTGGAGATTGATATTTTAAACAATTTGCATTATGCAAGTAGAATTAGCTTTGTAAAGGAACGTATTTATTTTATTTCTCAAATTCTGTTTAAATAAGTGGTTACGCAATAATATTTAGAAATTTTTGATAAAAATTAGGAATGTGCCAAGCACCTCACTCTGTTTTTTAGCTAACTGCTTATAAAAGCTAAAATAGCAGTCATAATCCATACCAAACAGGTGGCTTTCTCCCTTTAAAAGCTAGCATTATGATAGCATTAGATTACAATTATTGCTATTCTGTATTATAGACTATAAACTACTCGTGTTCTATATTGAAAACTCTGATTACACTAAACATTTCAAGAATTCCAAATGTCCACGTTCATTTCTCCTGAAAAAAAACGTCAACGTTCATCTATGAAATTGGTCCGTTACTTCTAGGTAGATTATTTATTTATTTATTTATTGTTTGAAGGAACTTCCGGATTGATTGTTAACTGTATTGATTAGTCTATAACCTAAACTTATAGTAGAAATGATTAATTAAAAATTCAATAGTTAATCCTTGCTGAATTCTGATAACAGAAAGGGTACTTTAGTTTGTGGATTAAAATATGGAATCCAGATTTTCTATCCATTTTCTGTCCATATGGAATCTACAGTACGAAGGTAACTCTCGTGTCGTGTTATAAATGATAAGATAAAATATTGAGCTCGTTCGAGAGAGAGCATAAACTCCAATTAAAAGCCAAGGTTTGATATCAAATTGAGGCTAGATCAATTAGTGTAAGATTTTTAGAAATGTATCTCATTGTGTGAGATAGGAGATGTTCGAGTCTCATTAGGTAATTGACGTATAAATTTTACCATAAATTTTTTTTAAAAAAAAAAACCCAAGGTTTGATCTTCAAATAATTTTCGGTACCTCTCTTTCATGATAATAGCATTAACAATAAGGGCACATCTAATTTCATAGTTATAAAAAAAAAAAAAAAAAAAACAAGGTTTGATTTTACAATAATTTTCAGCACCTCTCTTTTATTGATAATAGCATTAACAATGAGGGCATATAGATTGTTACTCCTTGTTTACTCTCTTTGCACATCATTTCAATAATTTTTTTTTATTACTAAAAACAACCTTTCATAAAAAACGAATACATTTCTCTTAATAGTTAAAATTCTATAACTCCTTAAACACAATTAGTAAAAGTAAAGGTCTTAGTGGATTCACTTATTCTGTGCCTTTTAGATTTTTTTTTCTTTGTTTCTTTAAATATGTATTTTTGAATTAAAAGAAAACATTGATTTTATTGAAGGGAAAAATGCAATAAGTAAACATTGCATTGACTAAATGATATTTAGTGAGTGTTTTTTCATTGTTTTTTCTTCAATAAAACGGGATATAAACAACCTGCAAGCCTTTGGATTATCTATGTTCAACTATATATGTAATTTTTCATTTTCTCTACATTATTTAATAGAAAAACGATTTTTAACGAAAAATACTTACTTTTTAATCAAATGTAATTTTTGAATTTTTGATCCTATTTTCAAGAATTGCAGCAATTAGCGTTTTATTTTTTATTTTTCCCTTCTATCTGTTATATGAAAAATGGATTAAGCTATTACAAGTATCAAAAAATTTCTTAATAATAGTGAATGTTTTACTTGAGCATTGTTAATTCATATTCTTCTTAAAATCTAAATATTAGAAGTCAATATTTTGATATAAGAAGACTAGATTTGCAAAGAATGTCAATATAAATATTATAATAAAAGTTTAGAAAAATAAATTTTGAATTTCTTCTTACAACGGTGTAAACCTAGAAACTGTAATCAATGGAATGCAAAAGAAGAGAAAAGAGAAGCATGAGTATGGGTGAAAGGAGAAGAAAAAGCACGAGGGGTGGGAAAAGAAAAGATAAAATTAAATTGAGAGATAATTTAAGAAAAGTTGGAGGTATAATAACCAGTAATTAAATTTTAAATTTGAATAGAGAGTATAATTTTAGAAAATAGTGTGGAAAGAACAATAGTGACAATAAAGCCATCCTAACAATAAATATGTAAAGATAACAATAAATATGTAAAGACAACGAGAACAACCTCCATGATTTATTACAGGTACTAGCTAGTGCAAAAATAAAGGAAACTAACGAGGTTATACCAACTAAATCAAAATAAAACAAAGATAATGGTTGCTAAAAATACTCCACGTTTAGTTAACATACCTCAGCTAAAGATACGTATGTTACATTCCCTTCCTCATCAAAAGCGCACTTGTCCTAGGGAGTTTTTTTTTTTTTTTTTTCCCGAAAAATAGATTTAAGAAGGCCATAAAACATCTACTTTTTCTCCTTTTGTTTCCATTTTATCATCAGCATCACTTTCATTCAAACAAGCTTGAATTATAATAATAATTTCTGACGACGATGCCAGAGGCCAAATTTTTGTTACACTTGAAGCATAGTCCATTTTTCCTCCCCTCTTCTATTTCTTCCATTGTTAAGCATTAGAAGCTTGATCAAGTCCAACTTGTGAGTTAGAATGTTTTGAGTCTTTATGAGAAAGCTCGCGGACTTCAAACAACCTTGCTAGATAATGGAGAAGGTCGACGGCTGGTTTGTTTGTATGTCAGTTCGAATCGAAACCCATTATTAAAGCAACTAATTTGTCTTTCTTGAAGGAGGGAACCTACTTTTGCCAACAAGTTCTCAAATTTCTCTTTGATACTCCATAGGAGTCCTTGTTATTGCAATTTTATTAGTTCACCGGTAAAAAGTTGACGCCACTTGATCAGAAATTGGGATAACATGAATACAAAAATAATATTGCTCTATTCTACATAATCAACTTGTTGGGATATTCATGACCATCGAATCTAGGGAAGTCAAGTCTTACTGTTTTGGAAGGAGATTACTCACATTAGTGTTTTGTTGTCCACCAAACTGTGATGGTTGTGTAGCAAAGTTCTCTCCCATTCCATCTGGCTTTTTCACTTTGCTTAGTTCTATATATATTTGCACTCATTCAATCTATCATCTCTATGAAACGACTTAGGAGCTCCTTGTGGCTCTTGGCTACGGACTCAAAGATTGCCTACACGTTGCTCCAGCAGCTGTTCCATGCCAGAGCTCTGAAACCAATTTGTCACAAGCATCTAACATTTCTTTCTTTGCCCTCAACGTATTTTAATTAATTCAGAATATATAAACAATAAGATAAAATTAAGCTCATTTGAGACTTGAGAGTCCTTATACCGCCAATTACAAACCAATATTTGATTTCAAAATAGTTGTTAGCACCTCTTTTACATTGAGATGATAGTTTTTAGGTATAATAAATGAAATAACCCACTAACAATAAAATGCCTAAACATAGGGACAAAATAAGGGAGATTATCAATTTTGACCATTTTTAAAACATATGATGTAAAAAGAGACGATATAAAATCTATTTACAAAAGCATTACTTTTGTTTTTTAAAAAAATGGAATTGTTCTTACAATTTTGGAAATAAAGTATGGACAAAATCTATTTACAAAAGCATTACTTTTGTTTTTTAAAAAAATGGAATTGTTCTTACAATTTTGGAAATAAAGTATGGACATGAATCACCCCGTACTTTATCCACTTGAGTACGAATTGCAAAAGAAGTTAAATCATAGGCCACCATATTCCCTATTCTAAAGACATGGTGATAAGAACCATAACCAGCAGCATTAATAAAGAAATTAATGTCTTTAACACCTGACATTGCAGCAGAACAAGGTTGGGGTCGGTTGATAGCATTAATAGAAAGTAATGAATCAGATTCAATCTTATCCAAAGGGCAACCAAAATCAATAGTCAATTGGATTCCTTAACGAATTGCTAGCAGTTCACTAATGAGAACATCAAAGCTACTAGTAGGTTATAGTGCCCAGTAGACTAGTACGACTCCTTTATGGTCTCTTATTCTCCCACATTACCAATGACATCACAGCTCTCGAAGATAGTTGCATCAACATTGAGTTTTAAGGGCCCTATATCTGGTCGATACCAATGAACGACTTGATGGAACTGAATGAGCACTATATTTTATCTCAATTCAAAATCTACTAGTCTAGAACTTTATCAGATAAGACTTAGCCCAATCAACAAGCTTTCTAGTGCATCTATCATAATACCATTGAATAACTTGTTACGGCAGTTTCAGATGGACTATAAAACGATGTAAACCAGCTCTAAGAGATTCTTAGGAAGGGCATAAAATAGGGCAAAGAGGATGTCTGTAGTAGACACAAACTGATTTGAATTGAGTAGGTGCTAGCACTTTAAAGCAGCCTATAAGCTCAAAAATTGGTCGCAAAAAAAGAAACGATGGGTAATATCCTTAGTCTCAGAATTACAGTAATAACAAAATAGTTCGACATGAATATTTCTCTTCAATAAATTAGAAGACACAGGAAGGCCGTCATAGAATAATCGCCAAGCGAGGATCTTCACTTTGGGAGGGATATTATAATACCATAGTCATTTCCACCATCTCTGGAGCTCGATACTTGTAGAAGAGCTTGTAATAAAATGATTATTAGGAGCAGCACAATATCTTGATTTGACTGAGTATTCCCTAGATTTATCAAAGTGCCACACTAAAGAATCTAGAGTAAGCCCAATACTCAACCGTATGACTAAAATATTGTTTCAATCCACCACTACAAAATTATGTTTAATAAATACATAGTTCCATGTACCTGGGCTATCAATAAGGTCATAAACACATAACTCATCATCAAAAGAGGAGGTAATGGGTTTAAAGGAGCTTGGTTTTATAAGTAACAGATCATGAAATTCTGGAATTGAAGTCCATTACCTACCTTTCAGCAAAGGCCCTTGATAAGAAGATCTCTTTCCCATAAGATACTCTTCCATAACTAAAAGCTACCATATTTATCTTATGCCTCTAGAAGATTGGTAGAGAAAAAATATTTCCCTTATAATACACGTGCTACCAGGGACTGAGGATATTTGATAAGCTGCCAAGACTACTTTGCTACTAACGATTGGTTGAAGAGATCAATATCTCGAAAGTCTAGACCACCCAATGACTTTGGTTTGCATATTTTTTCCCACTCTATCCATGATACTCTCTTTTTCCCATTATTTATACCCCACCAAAAGTTTAAGAACAGTGATTGAATCTCCTTACAAAAGCCATTAGGATGTTTAAATATACTTATGATGTATAAAAGAATAGATTGCAAAACTACCTTAATAAGAATTTCCCTCCCTCCTGAAGAGAAGATCCTTCTCCTCCGGCTTTGAACTCTCTTTTGAATACGCTCAAGGATATGTTCAAAAGTTTTACACTTATTCCTACTGACTACCGATGGAAAACTAAAATATTAATCACGTGACTGTACTGAAGTGAGACTCAAAATTCTTAAAATAGCCCGAGTAGTAGAAATATCAGTATTTGGACTAGGAGTAATTGCAAATTTCTCCAAGTTAATTTTATGACCTAAGGCACTCTCTTACCATGAGAGAATTATGTAGAGAGTTTCTGCATCCTAAGTAGTAGCATGAGTAAATACCAAACTGTTATCTGCAAAGAATAAGTAGCTTATTCGAGGGTTATCTTTGGCACATCGAAAACCCAAGAGATCACTATCAGCCTCAACTTGATGAATCAAAGATGAGAATGCCTCTATGCACGATAGGAAAAGGTAGAGATATAGTGGACATCCTTGGCAAAGAACCCTAGATGGTATGACATGACCTTTAAGTTTGCCATCCAAAACCACCAAAAAGGAGGATGTAGAAACATAATCTATAACTTGATTCACCCAATGATTGCCAAAACTCATACGCATCATAAGAGACTGTAAGAAAACTTAACTCTACCTTATCATAAGCTTTACTTATGTCAGGCTTCAAAGATACGAAATCTTTATTATCATTTGGTCGATGACATAAGGAATACAGAGACTCAAAGGCAATTATTACATTATCTGAAATTAGCTTTCCTGACACAAATGCACTCTAGTTCTAAAAAATAAGTGGTAATAGAAAAACATTTAGTCATTAAAAATAAATGGCCAATACCAAATTAACATTTATAATTACCTTCTATTAATTAATCTAGCAAGTCTAATAAAACTTAGAATTAACTAGTATAGTAGCATGAATGATCGATCCATAGAGATTGGATTTTAGATTAGTTATTAAGTACCAAAATTATCATAACCTAATTTTATCTAGGCATCAAAACTAAATGAATTTAAAATAAAATGAATAAAAATAAAGATAAAAAAATAATTACGTAAATAAAATATAGAAATTACTATGCACTAGTGTACTAAAGACATGATTTCTCTAAATTATTTCTAAATTCTTCAAATTATGTAATTATTAGCCTAATTCCATTAATTCACTAATCAAGGGGTCTAATTTAACCTCATTCCCACTCTCGAGTACTGAATGAGATAATATGCCTAGGTATCTAAGTTGATATCTCTATCTAACCTAGTGCTCTAAGCACTTAACTTTTAGCCCTTAAGAATTTTCTAATTTGATTATATAGATGTTGATCTCCTCTCGGTCTCACAACAACCTAAATTATGTTTCTCAATTCCGGTTTATAAAATCAAACTCTCTCAAGTATCAAAATTATAACTAAAGTTCAACTAATTTATTGGCTACATAATTAGAGGCAATAAGTAAGAAGAAACATAAATGAATTAACAATAGAAAATAAGACAACAACTAATAAAATATGCAAAAAAAAGTATAAAAAGGATTCATCAAATCCTAAGATAGAGAATCAATCCAAGCACCATAATTAATCTCATAAAGAATTTCATAATTCCAAATAAATTATACAACATGCTTAATACAAAATTCAAATGAGATTAGGGTGAGAAAGAGGAAGAGAAAACTCTTTTGTAGAGGTAGAACTTCAAGCCTTCAATTTTTCAAGCATCTCTCTCACGCATCTTCTCCAAATTTTAGCTCTAAAGCTCCCTCTCTCTAGGATTTTTTAGCTTTCAAATGTGTGCTTCCTTTCTAACTCTCCACACCTTGAAATAGAGATTAAAGTGTGTATTTAAAGAACACTAAGATAACCTAAGAAAAGAAGAAATCTAACTATCCATTAGTATTAGATCAAAGGCCAAAAATAGCACTTAAAATCTGCTAAAAATGAGTGGACATATGGGTAGAAAATGGAGAAAATTCGGCTTGTGCGCATACTGAAATCACAGTGGCATTGAGGTGCCCATTTCTGGCACTGTGGTGCTAGTGTTTTTGGTACTAAGGCACTGCAGTGTTATTGCCCTGGAGTTTAGCTGCTGGTCCAATTGAGCTTTTTAGCTCTCTTCGATGCTTCGGGTTTTATTTTGACTATTAACGATTTTATAAACTTCTTTGTTTTGATACCAAATATATACTAAGCTTCAGTTGCTTATTTTTATCATAAAAATACAAAACAACATTAAAATAACATAAATGTTTGAGAACTTTCAATTATTTGAACTTGGACAACATTTGATTTGTGAGTAAAATACACACTTATCAATAAGTTAAGAGTAGTACCATCTTCATTCTGCTTGCCAATGCCTTAGTAATATTCTTGTAGACGATGTTCAAAGGCTTATTGGTCTAAAATTTGGAATAATCTCTGGATCTTTATTCTTGGGAATAAAGATAATATGAGTGGAGTTTAGAGCTTTAACCGACATTCCTTCGTTGAGCACACTCAAACAATCTTTACAAATACTTCTACCAACCATATTCCAATACTTCTGGTAAAAAATAGCGTCAAATCCATCAAGTCCTGGTGCCTTGGTTCTCTCGATTTGTAGGAGAGCTGTTTTGATAACTTTTTGAAGTAAAGAGGGAATCAAGGTATTCAGTCATTGCTAAAGATATAGTTTTGGTAATTGCATTGAAAACCCTCTACGACTTCTCCACACTCGATTGAGATGAATAAAAACAGTTACAAAATATTCTTCTACAATTCTGACCAAGTCCTCCTTCTCATCCTTCCAAATGCCTGAATTGTTTTTTAGCCTCTTAATACTATTTTTCCTCATACGGTTGGTCTTTTTCTGGTGGAAGTAGCCTGTGTTTCAGTCGTTAGATTTTAGCCATTCTACACGAAATCTCTATCTCCAATAATGTTCCTTGTTGCTTAGCAAGTCTTCAAGTTTAAACTCAAGAGCCCAGATCTCTTTCATTTTGCCACTCACATTGGCACACTTGTATACATGAGAGATCTTCTTTGTCAAATTTTTAATAGATCGCCTTTCTGAGCCAAAGGTTAGAGAGCTCCAATCTCGGAGGTCCAATGCACTTCTTTCAATCCTGCACTGAAAATTAGAAAGAGCATTGTTAGAAAAAACATCTTCATTTTAAGCTTTCTCCACCACCTCTCTGTACCTATCCTCCCTAAGCTAGTAAGTTTCAAATTTAAAATCCCTATTGCTCAAGATGTCTTGATTATCAAGGCCCTTATTCAACCATAAAATCAAAGGACAATGATCCGATGAAATAAAATCCCCATGCTTAACAATCAATGAGTTATAGAGTTTACACCACTTATTAGAACACACATAGCGGTCAAGTCTCTCCTAAATAAATTCATTATTAGGATGTTGTTCATCCAGGTAAATGGTAAACTTAAAAGATCCCAAATCAAACAAGCTACAATACAATAAATCATTAAGAAAATTATTCATAGCAGGAGCTACTCTAGCATAAAGTATAACTTTTATTGTCATATCATTTAATAAAAATTTTAAACTTGCAAAATTAACTTTGACTCGCCCTCAGTCGAAAATCTTAAACTAAGTCAAAAAAATCAAAACTGAAAGAGACGGCATCGAGAAGGCGGTTAATTATGTTTGACCCCAGTCAAATATAGATAGAAAAGTTTCGAGTAGTGGCTTGACCCTATTCGAATTGTTCAACTATGGTTGAATAGTGGTTCGACCCCAATCGAAAATAGATTAGAATAACTAGGAAAGACGATAAAAAAAGTTCGACCACGCTCGAAAATTTTGAATCCTAGTCAAGAGAAGGTGCCGTCAGGATCGCGATCGGGATTGACAGTAGTAGTAAAAGTAGTTTGGAGTTTGTTAGAAAAGAACGTGCTTTAGGATTTGTTAGAGAATATGATATCCTAGTAATTTTATATGTGTGATATGATAATAAGGGTTAGTTTTGATAATACTTATGGATTAGTCTCTTTTTTTTATCATGAGAGTTTAATAGGCCTATAGGTCTAAATTCTCTATGAAATAATTGATAATGGTAATAATTGATAAACTATTATCAATTTTGACCATCTTTTAATACATGTGGTGAAAAAATAGACAACCTGTAATCCACTTACAAAACTAAGACTTTTATTGCTATGTCATTTAATGAAATTTTAGAGTTCCAAAATTACTCCTGACTCGACCCTAGTAAAAAAATTTCGACTAAGTCAAAAAAATCAAAAATTAAAGAGGTGGCTCTCGGAAAGTGACTGATTATATTCGAGTAGGGTCGAAAATATTTGACTATGGTCGAATGGTTAATTGAATGCTGGTAAAAAAATTTCGACCAGTGACTTCGACTCCAATTGAATTGTTTGACTATGGTAAAATAATGGCTCAGCTCCAATTGAAAATTTTCAACTGGGGTCGAAAGTTTCAGGCTACCAGTCAAAAATTGATCGGAATAATCAGGAAAAATAGCAAAACAAATTTGACTGTGGTTAAAATTTTCCAATCCTAGTCGAGCAAAGGGGCCATCAGAATTGGGATCGGGACCAACAATAGTGACAGAAGTAGTATGGAGTTTATTGGATAAGAATGTTTTTTAGATTTTGTTAGGGAATAGGGTATTCAGGTAATTTTATATATGTGACATAGCAATGGGGGTTAGTTTTGAAAACATTTATAGGTGAATTCCTTTTTTCATGACCAAAATTTAATAGATCCTATTAGTATAAATTCCCCCTAAGATAAGGAAAACAACCTCCATAACTTACACGTACACGATGTGCAAAAATAAAGGAAACTAACTATACAACATCAACTAATAGCTAAGTCAAAATACAAATTATATAGAATATAGATAATGACGGCTAAAAGGACTTCATGTGTATTAACACGCCCCTACCGAACTATACGTACGTAGCACATTCCCTTCTACTTTTCAACTCTTGCGAAGTATAATTTTAGCAATCTAAATGTTGTTGAGAAACTTATCCATTCATTTGACTGGCACATAAGTCTAATCCTTAACACTTTCTATGTATTGAATATATTTATTAATAATAAGTAACGTATTCAAGATTTCCAGCAAGATATAAGTATAACTATTATATATATATATATATAGGGCACCAATCCAGTAGGTATTTTTTTTTTTTACCTATGGATAGGTATCAATTTGGCCAATAAAAACTTAGCATGTACATTTTTTTATTATAAAAAGTAAGAGAGAGAAAGAACATTAATGATGCACGTCTTTTTATGCACTTCATTATAGCCATTGGATCACCATTAGATGGTGATCCAACGGCTAAAAAAAAAATACCTACCCATAGATAAAGAAAAAAAATACCTATTGGATTAGCAACCATATATATATATATATATATATTGGCCAACTTTGATAAAACTTTGATAAAACGAGGGAAACTAAATTAAAAGAAAGAAAAAGAGGAGATACTAAGTTAGAGGGAGACATAAACTTGACACTGCATGACAAAAAAATAGAAAGAGAAAAAAAATCAGTGAAACTAATATTAGAACTAATATTAGACTTCGTAATACAATCGTTATATATATATATATATATATATATATATATATGCAATGAAGTTAATCGTTAAAACAAGCAAGTCTAGTCTAACAAGATTTGAGTTTCATGAGTTGCTAATATCTTTTGGCTTCAATTGCGAAAAAAGAAAAAAAAAAAATACTGGCCATTTACATGAAAGCCATTCTTAAGCAAATCCTCATTCACATGTTCAGTTTACCTAGTGTAAGAAATAATGTCCATTCATTTGGAATAGTAATTCTACGAAATGATGAGTAGGCTTTCCTCAATTAAACAGAAGAGAGGCTATGCCTTTCTAGGGCTAATATTTATATATCCTTACCCTAAATACATTTAAGCTATACATCTCAAGTAATAATAAATCATAATTGATAAATCTCTGGATAATCAACTTTTATATTTTTCCCCCAAAATAAAATTCTTGTCATGTGTGAGTAAACTACTTTTTTTTTAAAAAAATGTATTAGAACTTTCTATTTATTGTCAATGACTACAACTGAACAAAAGAAATTACTTTTCCTTTTCCATATTCTATATTCCTTTTCTCACTTCATTACCATGGGCATTTAACGATTGGGGAAAAGATTAGCATTTCCACGCTAATTAGTTTAGTAAATCTTATTACATAATATGATGGAATAACAATTTCATTTAGTTTAGTATTCCTAGATTTGAAAAGCAAGCGAGACAAATAAAATGTATATTTATCTTTGTTTTTGAAAGTGACTAATCCATTCATTTCTTGTGCTAATTACTCCAAACCAAACACTAGGTAATTAAAATTGGAGTTGTAGAAAAAAAAAAGAAAATAAAATTGCATCAATTACTTTGTATAATATTTAAATGGAAAAAAAAAACAATAAACCTCCTATGTGTTTTAACAAAATATCAATTTCCATTTCTGTAGTTTGTCAAATTGGATCAAAATTTATCTCTTACAATAAATTTTCACCCAGTTTTGTCAAATAATCAAATTAAATGTCAAAAATGACCAAATAATCAAATTATACATTAAACTTGCATCTAAAAAAGTTAAATGTCAGATACTGAATTTATATTTAAAAATTCAAGTTTTTTCTTGAACAAAAAAAAGCATTTAATTGGAGATTAATATAATAGCTAGACTTTTTGGATTAATTTTGACTAAAGGTATCAGTCATTTTATACCATAATTTTAAAGAAATTTGTTGCAAGGTTGACAAATTAAGAGGATATACTTACTATTTGTTAAATCATAGAGGTATAAACTGATAGGTGCTTAGTTGTGTTTAAGTTTTAATCGATTTCTTAATGTTACTATATTGGCTTCCTTGTTATTTTTAAGTTTCGATTTTTGTTTCAATGTTTTGTAGGTGTTTTGTAAGAGGAATGACGAAAGGATGTGAAATCGGGATGAAACAGGGACTATATCACAAGATTGAGGAAAGCAAAACCAAAGAACCAGTACTGTAGCGCCAGTCCTCGGGAGAGAAAGAAAAAAGGCATAGAATTTAACTTACGTCGACTTAGCCATTTTTTGATGTTATGGACTTTGGGAGACTATGGATTTCTACCAAATTGTCCTACTCTAGGTCAAATTACGAGAGACATTAGACACTATTACACACCTAGAGAGAGAGAGAGAGAGAGAGAGGGATTGAAGATTGCTTGAGCTAGAGATTTTATGCGTTCGAGAGTTTCGCGTCACAACATTCAATATTGTTCTTTCTCTCATACTTTTCCTTTGTTTTTTTTTTTTTTTTGGGTTTTTGTTGATCTGATGGACATGTTGTCAACGTTTACAAACATGGTAGGTGTCACAGGTCTAAAATTCAAACTAAATTTTTCGTCCTGTGATGGCACTAAGTCACCCACTTAGTCAGTCGTTCTCAAGTGTTTACCTCACAACTCGCAATAAGAGACTCTCGGGACAATTATAAATAAAGCACGTACAATATACAGGAATCACTCCTAACTTTTTTATTAATCACTAAAAAGGAATTACAACTTACTCGGAAAGGATCACACAAATCTCTTATTTTCTGTGTCCTCAACCATTCCCACACTTGGGTATTTATATGCAACATAGGTGTGGCTGACTCCCCCAACCACTAGGACCACTATTCCCACGTTCTAAGGACTGGAACATGTTTAAATCACTAAGAGATACCATCTGGCTCGAGGTTGTGTGGGACATTTTGAGGAATGACCGAAGGAAATGGAACTGGCCACGTTCAGCCTGTCTGCAGGCGCTGTGCGCAGTGTGGCTGAGTGGTGCGCACATTCTGCGTGCCACACCCCATCGTGTCTCGGTGGTGCGCCCGTTTTCCGCGCGTATGTACACCACGTCCACTACACTCGGCCACTCTTCCACTTCCGCCCGGTTCCCATGGAACTCGGTCATGGGCGCCCAGCCGCCCACCTTGGTCAGTCGTGGCCACGTTCTGTGGACCACGTTCCCCGCCTTTCTCGGCCACTTGCCGAGGCTGGTGCCAAGGCATTCCATGACTCTCCAGTCGTGGCCACGCCCACTTGGCCATGTCTCTGCTTTTTTCGGCCGCTTGTCCGAACGCCCGTCCCAGTGTCTGAATATCTCTCACGCATGTCTATGCGCGTTGATAGTGTGCGCATGCCATGTCTCGGCTACGCACATGTTCTGCTTGCGCGCGCGCACCATGCGCACGCCGTCCTCATGAAACTCTCTGTGGGGCGCACACATGTAACTCTCTACCATGTGTGCCTTAGTGTTCCGCCTACTTTGTGTGTCCGCCCAGCACACTTGCCTTGCATGCTGGGAATCACCCCCGCCATGCATTTTCTTGCAGCCAACAAGTCTTGCCATGCCTTTTTCCTAAGGCATGATTGTGAGTCAGCCCGTGCCAGTTTGCACACGGGTCCTATCCGAGTTTACAAGGGTCTTACAGTAGGCTAGGTTTTTGGTTGGTTAAAGGCGATTTTAGAGCTTAGACATGATTTGTATTTAATTTTTTTGATTTTATTGCGTTGATTAGATGAAATTTAGAAGGCTTGCTCTAAGTCATTTAATGGACAGAACACAAGTAAAGAGTTTTTTTTTTTTTTTCCTATTTTTTATTTAGTGGCAATAAGTATGGTCGACAATTTTGATGAATAATTAGAGATAAATTCAGTAATTGAATTAATACGAGTAACTAGAAATGGACCATTTGACAAATTTTCTCTTAATTTAATTGATCTCAACTTTATTTAATTTTGTAATTTCACTTTTACTTTTAGTTTTAGTTTTAACCATTCATTCAAAACCCCTTTTTATATCCGTTGGAACTAAACTAAACTAGTCTTAAAAATGAAATAAAGTGAACAGAAGAGATTTAAATAGTTTCGGATCTGAGATGGGTTTTTCGTAGATTTTGTGTCACAATTCTCAAAGCAATCAATTTTTCTCTTCTGAAACTTCGTTTCTCTTTTGGCGTTTGCTTCTTCTTCTTCTTCATCCTTTTCTTTTTTTTTTTTTTTGGGAAGTTAATTTATTGTCCAATTCTGACACTATGAGAAAGTAGCTCGATGCCCGTAAGTACCTCTTTTCGTCTCCCCTTTGAAGGATGGCTTTTTTTTTCTTCCAGAAGTGGAGTTTTTGGGTCAAATTTTTCTCTTTCGCTTCTTACCTTAAAGAATTTTTTTTAAAAGGAGTAACTCCTGACTAATTTGTAAAATCCATTGGATTTCATGACTTGGGAATTTTTGCATCTATGTATTATTAAAATCCTTAAATATGCTTAATATGTTTTCTTCAGGAACCGTTATGGCTTTGGGTCTATGATTGTCTAGTATCAGTGGTAACAAATTAACCAACTCATTTAACACCTCCTACAATTTAAGCTAGAGAGATAGAGAGAGATTCTACTACAGTAACATCTCAAACACAAAGCCCCTGCTTTCGCAGTCTCCAACGTCCGTTTCCTTCCGCCATGGCTATAGATCTCAACAACTTGTACTTGTCTATAACCCTTTGAAGAAGAGAGAGTGTTGCATCATCGGTGAGTAAAGAGGAGAATGGAGTTCACCGAGTCGTACAAGCAGACTGGGCCTTGTTGTTTCTCTCCCAATGCGCGCTATATTGCCGTCGCTGTCGACTACCGTCTCGTCATCCGCGACACCATTTCTTTCAAGGCAACATTCCTTTTCCTCTTTCATGTTTGGTTGCCCAGAAAAATGCGAGCAGAAAAAAACTAGTTTTAAGATTCATTCATTTCAAATTTGAAATGTGTCGCGAAATTTGAGCTGGTATTATAATGTTTGATTGGCATTTGCTACTTTACTTTGATTGGACCTTAGCTGTTGATAGATTATAGATTCTGCACAATGTAGGCTTAATAGGTCGGGTTGTCAGGCTCATGGGATGGGACCATGAGATTTGGGTTGATTCGTTCGTGGGAACCTACCTAGCAATGTGCTAGAGTTTCCTGCCTCCCAAAGATTGTAGGGTTCTAGGGGAGGACCTTGGAAGGACCCACTTTTGAACTTAAACTTGCGCCAAAATTGGGATTTCTGGGATTGAAAAAACTGTGCTGAGGAGTGATAACTAAGATTGTGTAGCATGAAAAAGTTTTGTGTTTGTTGGCTGGGAAGGTAGGAAAATCGTGCTATGAGTCTTCATTTGGCTCTTAAATTCAGGTGAATGCTATGCGTCTATTTGCGTTTGTGGTATTTCTATTTTCTTTTCGTCCTAGAAATGGAAAACTTTGTCACAATTGGTGTGATATTAGCGTTGCTAAGGGCGACATGAATTGTCTTCTGAGATATGTAGAACTGTGATATTTTTGAGGCAAATTGGAGTCATAGTAATCTTCATTAAAATGTGTATACTCTCACATATGTATATGGAGTAAAACTAATTGTTGTTCAAGGGCTTTCTCTTTTGGGGTTAATGAAGTTTGAAGAGCAGCTGAGAGAATGTACAGCCCTTTAAGAGATGAGCTTATTTATTTTGTGTAGAAGTTATGCGGGAGAAGTGAATATGAATTATAATATAGAACAGGTTCTTGTTGGTCACAACTATTCTCTAGTCTGTGTGCGTTATGTTGTATTGTTCATTGCTTCTACAGAATGACCTCTGTTTAAATCGATATTTGATTTGATAAGGACAATTATGTGCATATAGAAGGTGAACTTGTCTTGTATCCTCCAATGCAGGTTGTGCAGTTATTTTCATGCCTGGACAAGATTAGCTATATTGAATGGGCCCTTGATTCTGAATACATTCTTTGTGGGCTATATAAAAGACCAATGATACAGGCATGGTCACTGACCCAACCTGAATGGACATGTAAGATTGATGAAGGTCCTGCTGGTATTGCTTATGCTAGGTGGAGTCCAGATAGTCGTCACATATTAACAACATCAGAATTTCAACTGCGGTTAACAGTTTGGTCATTGTTGAACACTGCATGTGTTCACGTGCAATGGCCAAAGCATGCTTCAAAAGGTGTTTCTTTTACTAAAGATGGAAAATATGCTGCAGTTTGCACGAGACGTGATTGTAAGGACTACATTAATCTTTTATCTTGTCATACATGGGAGTTAATGGGCGTATTTGCTGTTGATACACTGGATTTGGCTGATATTGAATGGTCACCTGATGATAATGCACTAGTGATTTGGGATTCTCCTCTTGAGTATAAGGTGACAGTNTTGGCTAAAGCTTTAAATGTGTCTATTGGTTTTGTGTTCTTATGTGCAGGTTCTGATATACTCTCCAGATGGGAGATGCCTTTATAAGTATCAAGCATATGAGAGTGGATTAGGCGTAAAGAGTGTTTCATGGTCTCCCTGTGGCCAGTTTCTAGCAGTAGGTAGTTATGATCAGATATTGCGGGTTTTAAATCATCTTACTTGGAAAACTTTTGCTGAATTTATGCACCTATCAACTGTTCGTGGTCCATGTTGTGCTGCTGTTTTTAAGGTAATTGCTTGCTATTATATAGCATCACTATACATTGCCATAATCTAGTATTGCAAAAAACTTAGCCTTTATTCCTTAAACTGCCAGGAAGTAGATGAACCATTTCAACTTGACATGTCTGAGTTATGTTTAAGTGATGATCTTATACAAGGCAATAACGGTAAGTCTTGTCAACAGATGACAACTCTACTCTTGAATCTCGTTACAGAATTGACATTTTAAAACATTATCGCCTTTGTTGCTTCCTTTTTTTCTGGAAAACTCATGGTTTAAAGTGATGTTTAAATGATCTTTTTGTACAAAGAAAAGTTCTCTATTTTAATAATATTTTTTTTTTGTTTTGGATCTCTTTTCCTTTTGCTCCCCATTCATTTGTTTCTGTTCTCTATTGAAGAAGATACTTCAGAAGGACCTTTTAGAGTCAGGTACGAGGTGACAGAAGCTCCGGTCAATCTACCTTCCCAAAAGCCTCCTGCAGATAAACCTAATCCTAAACAAGGAATTGGTAAGCCCATGCTTTGTCCCATTCATTGCAATTGTTTGTTCCCTTATTACTGGTAAGATAATGTATTACATCATGTTTAATTACACATCTGTGCATTTGCAATTTGATTGTATATGTAAGTAACTAAAGGTAAACTAATCTGTTCAAAATGGTTGGAGTATGCGTTTGCTCTAGTCTCTTTTTAAGTTTTGCGTTTGCCGTGAAGAGATGTCCTTGGAGGGTCCCAAATACATTAGGGCAATCATTGGCTAATTTCTGTTTGAAGGTTCTCTGATATGTGGTCCTTTTTATACTTGTGCACAATATTGATCGTGGTAGATTTAAAATGAGGTTCAATATTGGTATATCAGATCGAGATTGACATCAGTATCGTCCTTTGTTTTGTAAAAGCAAGGGATAGAATGTTTGAGAGGGAGAAAGTGATAAGAGAGAGGAGGGACTGTCTGATAAACTTTCCACAGTGGATTGTTATAAACTTCTTGATTCACACATGATTTGTTAAACATTAAAAGTTAATTCATAACAAGCTCTTTTCGGCAAATTTAAGCTGTATGGTTTCTATACATGCTATGACCATATGGCTCAGACTATTAAATGTTATTGCCCACAGGTCTTTTGTCATGGAGCAATGATAGCCAATATATCTTTACTCGCAACGACAGCATGCCTAGCGTTCTGTGGATATGGGACATTCGCCACCTTGAACTCACAGCCATTTTGGTGCAGAAAGATCCTATTAGGGCAGCCGCTTGGGACCCTACATGTACACGTCTTGTTATCTGCACAGGAAGTTCTCATCTGTACATGTGGACCCCTTCAGGTGCTTACTGTGTAAGTATTCCGCTTCCACAGTTTACGATTGCTGATCTGAAATGGAATTCAGATGGGAGCTGTCTTCTCCTTAAAGACAAAGAGTCGTTCTGCTGTGCTGCAGTTCCTGTACTTCCAGAATCTAGTGAATATAGCTCGGATGATTAATCCATTATCTTCTAAAATCTAGACCATGTTTGTTCAGTGCTCTGAAAAAAACTGTATAAACTGATCATTAAATCTTTGTTCTCCTCTGTAGTTTGGAAGAGCTGACAACATTGATGTACTTATTAACCTATATTTCATATTTCCTTAAAGTCCCTTTAAGCTATTTCTTCAAGCTTGTCGTACCCTGCTGGTTCCCTTGTTATTTTCTCCGTGTCTTTCTTCTCCACCAAATGATGAGTAGGCTCTCCTATTAAACAGGAGAACCTAGACCTTTCCAGGACTAACATTTATATATTCTTACCTTAAATACACTTCAAACATTTAAGCCATACACCTCAACTAATAATAAATCATAATTGATAAATCTCTGAACAATCAATTTTTATATTTTTCCCTCAAAATAAATTTGTTCTAATAAAAATTGGTCATATATGAGTAAATTTCTTTTTTTTTTTAACCTAATAAACCTTTCTTTTTATTCTCAATAACGCCAACTAAATAAGATTGATAGATATCAAATTGTGATTAACTGAATTATAATAAGCAGTTAGTTAAGTTAATTATGATGGAGAATATAACTTAGGTTATATAATTCGAACTTGTGTGTGTATTACCTAGATCAATCTTTTTTTTTTTTATAACGTGATGTGTCTATTAGATTAAACTTAGAGAATTTGTTCTAGGTTGAGGATAGAATCTAAATAAAGAGTATTTTTTTTAACTTTTTTATTTGTGACAATCTAAGAAAAAATTAAGATAGCAGAGTTTGTTCTATGTATGGTGGATAGTTTTGATCAATAATTGGGGATAAATTTGGTAATAAAATTTAGTGGGATAAATTTGGTAATAAAATTTAGTGGGAGTTTCTAGTGGTGGAGATTGACTCTTTGACCAGTTTTCTTTAAATTGATCTCAACTTTATTTAATTTTTCAATTTCACTTTCACTTTTAGTTTTAGTCATTCATTCAAAACCCCGTTTTATATAATTTGTTTTAGCTAGAAATCAATAAAAAATTGATCGATTGTCCTTGGTGAGATCCACTATTACTACCACTATACTAGGTAATATTAAGATAGGAGTATAAGAAATTAAATTTACGGTTAACAATAACATAATCTAGTATTTTGTTAAAATTCAATTAGGTTTTCCATATTTTCCTAATTTAAATATATTCAAATGAAGTGTTCGTGGCAATTAAAATTCGAAGAATATTTGAGTTATTGATAAATGTTAACTAGTTAAATTAATAAGTTGTTTTTCAGGTGCTCACTCTTGTTGATCAACTCATCTTAAAATCCTTTAAAGACGCGACAAAGAAAAGGAACACTCATCTTAGAATCACGTTTCAAAAAAAGAAGAAAAAAAGTCCTTAAAAGAGAAAAAAAAAAAAAAAGAAAAAAAAATCTTTAAAGTAATAAAAGGAAAAACTCAAGAATCATTTACTCTCCAAATCTTAAAAAAAAAAAAAAAAAACGTAAACAAACAAACAAAACCATTTACTGCCAATTTTTACCCAACTACGTAATTTCTCTTAGGAATAATGATACAAAAAGTGCTCTAACTTTTGAATTCGTACAAATTAATGTCGTGATTTTCAAATTCTACAAATTAATATTTTGATAATTGAAATATTTGCAAATTAATAACCTGATAATTGAAATTCTTTCAGATTAATATCACGACACTAAATTCCAACGTATTTGTACATGTGATGTCCATTTAACTAATTTTAGCGGATTTTTACATTCAAGAGTCTATTAATGCTCTCATGATGATAAAATAGACTTATTTATATAAATATTATCAAAATTAGTATTTATTGTCATGTCACATATTTAAAATTATATAAATACTCTATTTCTTAACAAATCTCGAATCACCTAACAAGACCCCCTTTAACACTTGACCATGCTTGACCGAGTACTCAACCATGTTTCCTTGATCATGCTCGACAGGGATGTTTGACTAGGTGCTAGACAATGTTAGACCTTCTTCGACCAGGGGTCACCATGCTCGACCAAAGTATTCGACCAAGCTCATCTATAGTGATACAAATCCCGTCAACTTGCGACGAAATCTGAAACAATGATGATGTCTAAAACTGTTCTACAATTAGATTCGGATGGAAAACCTCGACCCAACACCTATAAAGAGATATGAACCTTGGTATAAAGGAATACGCCACAATCAAGGATGTAAAATTCGATTGATAAGTCAATGGATAAATACCACAGAGAAATCTGATAAGTTCGAATAAGTTCTCAAAGAACCAAAGAGAAATTGCTCTTAATTTTTAATGAATTGTCATTTGCTCTTTTCATTTAGCTAATGGTTATTTATATACATAAGGACACAAAAATTGGCTATAGAAACCCTAAGAAGCTGCCCAAAATAAGAAAATAAAACTAAAATATCCTAATTAAAATTCTGAAAATTGAACTCCTACACTTATCCTAAAACAAACGACTGCTCCTCAATAAAAAAAAAGGAAAGTATCTTAATTGGCATGCAAGCCTTACAACTCAACAATGAAACTAATAATAACTAAATAAGGAACGTAGTTTAGTTAGTTGCAGCCATCTATTCTTCTTGATGTGTCAAATTCGGGTAAGTCACCAAAATCAAGAAACTAAGTTTTAATTCACGCACCTTTAAGCAATCTTATTTTGAGAGTCTTTTCTAGATTATTTCAAAGCTTGAATCATGGAAATCCAACCTTGTGGACCACAAGAAACATTAACCTTAGGCCTCCAAGAATTCACCTCAACCCAAACATTTTGAATCATCCCATTTAATGTACTTTAGAATTTCTTTGCATGTGTTCTTGTAACTGGACTAATGAGAACTTGGATAAGATCTGCATTCCATACTCTCATGTTTACCCTGTCCTCATCATATAGTGGAGGTTTGTTCGACTATGCTTAATTGAGATTAGTTTTGGAGAGGCAAAGGCAAATTCTGAATTTTGAATTTTTCATTAAATAAAAATCCTAATTTTTTAAATGATTTGTACATTGTTTTTTTTTCATCATATGCTTTAAAAAATGTCAAAATTGATAACGCACATTAATTTTAATAATAAAATGATGGTAGTATCCTTATTAACTCAATAAAATCTTATTAGAAACTAATAAAATTTTTAAAAAATATTTTATGTAATTAGTTTATTTAACTTTTCATTTAGATGAGATGTAAAAAAGGTTGAATGTAAAAAAAAATCATATATATATATATATATATATATATATAGGACACTAATTCAATAGATATTTTTTTTTACCTATACGTGGGTATTATTTTGACCAACTAAAATTTATCATGTATATTTTTTTATATTAAAAAATAAAAGAAAGAAATAATATTAATAATACACGTCTTTTCATGTATATCATTATAACCGTTAAATCACTATTAAATAACGATCCTACCGCTAAAAAATAATACCTACGTAAAAAAAAAAAAAAATACCTCCGGAATTGTCAAACATATATATATATATATAGGGCACCAATTCAATAGGTATTTTTTTTTTTTACCTATGCATAGGTATCAATTTGGCCAATCAAAATTTAGCATGCATATTTTTTTATTGTAAAAAGTAAGAGAGAGAAAGAGCATTAGTGATGCACGTCTTTTCATACACTTCATTATAGCCATTAGATTACCATCTAATGGTGATCCAACGGCTAAAAAAAAAATACATACCCATAAGTAAAGAAAAAAAATACCTATTGGATTGGCAACCATATATATATATATATCAACTAATGGCTTTTAGCAATTTTGCGTTTTTGAAATTGCTGTTAATACAAATTTGCGTAATTCAAAATACAAATACTAGTTAAAAGAATTTTAAAAGTCACGTATTTTTAACTCATATTATTTGTGTATTTAAAAAAAAAAAAAAAAAAACTTTGGGTCGAATTTGTTTTAGTGAAACTTATAGATTAAGCAAAGAAGGGAGACAGATGACAGAACCAAGGAATATGAATAAATCTAATAGCGCCACGCGTAAGACACGTGTCAGATCACATGGACATAAGGCCAAGGGAGTGGGGGGGCGCCCCGAGGCCGATAGAAATATAAATGATGCGATTCAGACGAAATAAATAAAGAAAGAAAGAAAGAAAGAGATCGAAGTGAAGAAAAAAAAGGCAAAAACTGATCGAATGAAATTGGTTAAGCTGCGATTCACAACATTCACATTCACAGTCTTAGTGTTCCTCCTCCACATCTCCCAAGCGGAAATGGCCACTCTCGGCGGATTGCGCGAATCCCAAGGTCGCCAAAACAGCGCCGACCTCGAAGATCTCGCCCGCTTTGCCGTCCAAGAGCACAATAAGAAAGAGGTAATATTAGTAGTCTTGTTTTTGTTGGTTGATCAAATTTAGAATCTGATGATGATGGAGTGGAGAGTTTTTGTGATCGTGATTGTTATTATTAAATTTGGTTAATTATAGAATGCGGTGATCGAGTTTGGTCGGTTGGTGAAAGCGGAGGAACAAGTGGTGGCTGGGACGTTGCATCATCTGACACTGGAGGCCATTGAGGCTGGCCAGAAGAAGGTTTACCTAGCCAAGGTTTGGGTCAAGCCATGGCTTAACTTCAAGGAATTACAGGAGTTTAAGCNGCTCCCTCATTTACTCCTTCCGATCTCGGTGTTAAGAAAGGTTCACCCCCTTTCACTTTCACTTTCACTTTCACTTTCACTTTCACTATCTTGTTTGTTATAAAAATATATTTCAATTTATTAGTATTAAGGAAGGAGGTGGAGGAATTTCCTCTGATTTCTTATGTTGGAAGTGCTTAATTGGCCAATTGTTAAATACCCAAATGCCCATTATTGTTTGGGACTCTTTTGTGTGTCAAGTTTAAAATGGTTGTCATATTGAGCAATATGATGATGATACGCCCTTTGATTTGATTTGATTTTATTTTATTTTGAATGGGGGATATAGTTTGACCATAATTTGAAAGAAATGTCGCCCGTTATGATAAGCTGTGTGATTGTAATCAGATGGCCATGGACCAGGATGGCAAGCAGTGCCAGTGCATGATCCAGCAGTTCAGGATGCTGCAAACCATGCTATCACCACCCTCCAAAACAGGTCCAACTCCTTGTTCCCTTATGAGCTTCAGGAGGTTGTTCATGCAAGGGCTGAGGTGAGTGTATTTCGATTTTCTTGGGTTTTCTATATCGAGATAACTGGGGACATGGTATGTGACGCTTTGTACCAAAACGTTTACAGTGTTCTATTGTTTGTACAATGAATTTATTCAGCATAGAGCCAATCTAGGCTGTGGAATAATCGAAGTTGTTCAAAGTTCTGTTAATGTTTTCTTATGTGGACGTCTGCAAAAACAGGTGATTGATGATTTTGCCAAGTTTGATCTGCTCCTGAAGGTCAAGAGAGGAAGCAAAGAAGAGAAATATAAGGCTGAGGTGCATAAGAACACTGAAGGTACTTTCCATCTCAACCAGATGGAAGCGGACTCCTCTTGATTTCAGGCCACTGTTTTAGCATGGACATTTGTATGCAATCAAAAATGGCCTTACCTGCCGTTCCTACTTTTATACTTTTACGTGGTTGCGAAGTCTATTACGATGTAGTTATGGCTTCAAAACCTGTATAAAATAATGCTACTATGTGATGTAACGTCTGTGCTGGGCTTTGGAAGATATTATCCCCGTCTTTCCTTTTTCTTTTTGTATATAAATGTATTTGTATACATGTTTTGAATTGCTTGGATGATACTACTTTCAACGACTAATATGCTTAACCTGTTTGAATTATTAAATTGGGAGAGTGAAGTTATAACGCAAAAGTTATGGTTATAAAATACATATTTGTCGCAATTGCACAGGCTTTTTCTCAGGTTAGGGAGAAGAAAGCGCGCTGTTTTATAGTGCATAGACGACATTAAGAAAAACACTAGAAGCCTAAGTGGGTCAATGATCGAGCAAAAATCGCAATAGTTTTCAACAACCATATCACAATTTCGATTTCTAGCGTATGGTTTTATCCGTCGATTTCCAGCGAAAGAATTTGATTTGAGGGCAAAAATAGAATATGGCAGAGCCTGAAAATAGTCGTAACTCTCTTAAATGTGGATATAGCGAGGTTTCTAAGTCGTTCCAACGTGGATGTATCGAGGTTTCTACGTTAAACATTATACTTCCATGTTTGTTGTTTTGGCTAAAAATTAGAATGGTACCACTTCTTACCAGAAGCTGTTTCTGAGAAGCAAACCAAAATCCCACAACGAAGAGGGCCAGGAGTAATGAAACATAATAGATTGATAAATCACAATCGTAAGCTCCAGAAGGGGCGATCGCCACCATTTCCGGAGTTACGATGCTTGGTCTACACTTCTAACTGTCCCTTGAGTGTGGAGGCAAAAAGGCCTCTACTATTGTCAGCCAAAGCTACCTTACTAAATGGTTGTTTGGGATCCACTATAAATAGGAGAGCATCAAATTAAGGGGTGAAAAGAGAAAGGAAAGATGCAAGGAGCAGAGCAAATTTTCCGTATAATCAATTCTTCTTTGCGCGCACATAATTTTATTGGTGCGTTTTCTTGAGCTTCCCATCAGTTTTGATCCCAACAACTACTACTTTTAAGCATGACTACATGCTTGGTTACTACCCTTCTTCGTCGTAATCTTCGTCTTCCTCGTCTAACCTTGTGCTAAGATGTGCGAGCTGAATAGGGTCAATCGCCATTTGATCCATCTCAGGAAGAGACCAACCAGGGTATTCTTCATGTTTAGTTTCAGAAATTGTTCCAGCCAATGGGGCTTGGACTGTTCCTGCAGCAGCTGCAGCTGCCGTCACTGCCTTCTTTGCATTTTCATTCTCATTTGCTGATTCATTTACATCAGCATTCAGGTCAAAATTACGAGCAGTAGGATCAGTTTCATCACCAATGCCTATATTTTCCTTTGATAAGTCCTTTGTATCAGAAGCATTGTCCACAGGTACTCCAGGGTTTGTACTAAGTTTGGTGCCATACTGAAGAGATGAGCAGGGTTCAGATTCAGTCTCAAGGTGAGAAATCTCCCTTTCTATGGCACGGGCGCCTCGTCCACGTCCTCGTCCTCTACCCCGCCCTCTTCCTCTGCCACTGCTACTGCCGTGGGTCATCTCAAGCTGCAAATAAACATATATATGAAGCTAAGCAAATAAAAGAATACGCTCTTTGATATTCTACTTAACCAAATGATCGCACCTGCACTATGCTTTCATGTTTGCATTCAGATATGACTTTTGAATATGATAACATAATCTAAGATTTCTGCACTGACCTCCAATAAAATTTTGTACCACAGTTGAGTCAAGTAGTCAATATTTGATTCTTTTACTCGCAAATATTAAGAAAATTGTACGAAAAAAACAAGAGCATTAATTTAATTTAGTCATGTGATTACCAATGAGCTTGCCACTAAATACTAGAGAAAACCTGTATACTCGTTTTAGGAATAATTAGTAAATAGCTAAAAAGTACATAATTCTAGGTACTCTAGGAGTTAAATGTGGATAATCATACCATCTTGCTCCGCTTCAGCTCCTCGTCACTGTCATTGCATTCATCACCAGCAGCTTTCCTAACAGAGAAAAGAAGACAATGAGTAAATCTGAATGTTTCTGTTAAAACAATTTCTCAAGTAACTTCATCTTTTGATTAAATACAATTTCGGGGACTTGATCCCTGGACCACTCAGCCACCCAGTCACTTGGGCTAGCCCAAAGTGGCATAATTTCACAAGTAACTGAAGAATGAAGATATATTGATATGGCACCTTTCTTTGAGCTGTAGTAGTCAACAGGATAACAACACTTATGTACCCATGTCAACAAGTACTAGCCCATATGCATCTAGGACCTAACTGTAAACGTGCATATGTGGCCAGTTCTCCACTTATCAAAGCGCATCATAAACCTGGTGCCCTATCTTATGAAAGTGGTGTTATATATATATACCAAAGCAAAATAATGGAAATCATCTTGCAAACCTTCTCTTCGAATAGGTTCGATCATCACCAGCAGCATCAGAATGACTGTGACCATAGTCAGGAACCCTGCTGACGATATCTCTCAAAAAATCAAACACATTATAGCTCTGTACACAATGTTTTCTGTAGTTATGGCAGTTAAAAGAAAAAAGAAAGAAATTAGATTCAGACACAAAAACATCAAAAGGGCAAAGAGGGTAACAAGCAACATTAAATTATTCAAAAGAAATATCTTATGTTCAATCCTTTAGGACACTACAACAAATGTTAGATAGGTCCAATTGTTTTTTTTCTTTTTTTGGATTGAGTTACAACCAATTACTTAACAAATTAAACCCGTGGTAGTAGCATAAGACCTGATAACTAGTTGGGGGACTCTAGTCAACTATCGAAAACTCAATTAAAACTAGTATACAGAATTCATAAGGATCCATAATAAAGACATAGGCACTTAATGAACTTTAACACAACGGAACTATTCATTATTTATTTCACATTCCAATATCTCAAGAAATTTACATTATCAGTTCTGGACAAGCGAAGGTATAGCTTTAAGACTAAGAGCTGCAGATATCTTTGCTATTGAGAAGTTAATAGGTTTCACAAACAGTAAGCAGACTAGTATTTTATGGCTTAAGAATTATTACCAGTTGTTTTGGCCGCAATTATTGGAATTGATTATGAGAATTCCCAAAGATGTTTCAACTAGTTGAAAACTTTACAGCATGAGGTTATTTGATATTCCTATTTGTTTAATTGTTTTGGATTGTAGGGATTTTTAATAGCTAATTCACTGTTCTCAGAAACTTCTGTCTTTAAATCTATTATTTAATGTCTGTCCTTTTTGAACTTCAACAAACTGTCTCTGTACTTTCTTTCTTTCTTCTTCTTCTCTCTTTTTTTTTCCAGAAAAAAAAAATACAAAAAGGAAACGGAACTAGAGAGATGATGGAATTACATGGCCGGTAACAAACTGTATCTCGGGTCCTTTAAAATTTAATTGTGTGATAGTTCATCCAATGTTGCTCTAAAAGCACCTTTCTTTCCAATTTGTATTTAACAATGAAAATCAAACTCTTATTATTATTATTTTGGCACAGAAAGAAAAGTGACATAAACCACTGTGCCAAAGCTTATGAAGAAGAAGTGGATATTTTACTTGTGGACCATGGTTTTGTGTCACCCAAAGTTAAAAAAACACTAGATTATGCATATACTAGAAACAAAATAGTTCACTTACAAATGCAATGAATTCATGGTCTTGGCTCCTCTTTGAAGGGTTATCTCATATGTACGATCACAAAGATCTTGCAGAAATAACTCCAATGCCTTTGCTGCATTAATGTTAAGAAGACTGTAAGAAAAAAAGGTAATAAAGAACTCTGCAAACTAAAATGTACTAAAAGGCAGAAAGTGAGAACCACTCACAGACTAAAACAGGAACTGCCAATGCTATCTTTCCAACATCCTCATCAGCCTGCATTATCTTTTTTATGCGGGCCTGTCAAAATGATAATTACATCAGGTAAGATCTTAATAGTGAAAAAATAACTGGAAATTTTGAGATTTTCAAATCATACTTTGTTATGCTATCCCGAGAAGCATCAAAATGTAACATAATGCTTCTTAAAGACCTAGACAGTGACTGAAGCAGAAGATGGTATCTCTCACAGTATTAGATGTAGAACCAAACAACAATCAAATATCATCGTGCACCAATTTCAAATCATTAACACAATTTCTGAAAGAATGATGTTCATCTATTGTGAGTTTGAGATTTATAGGAATCCACTAAAAGTTGGATATCTTTCATATAAAGCACCTAAATATAATGAGTGAGAAAATAATTAACGTATATGGGGCCACAGGTCTAAATCAAAGGTTTTGAGACCTATATGTTCTACTTTCTGGATCTCTTTACAGTGGTATGACACGACCAAAATGACCTTTGCTAATGCAAACAATTTAACTACCACTGGAACACTTGAAAAAAACACTAGTGCACACATACGATAATCAATACCATCATTGCATCAACAATGGCTTTCTTTTTACAATATTATGACCAAAACAATAATCAAGCACTCCTGCATTACTGTAACAAACACTACCACAGCGTTACGATCATTCATTGCATCCATCAAATTGTCATAGCCATTGCTTTTATCATCAATATACCCCAACTTCTACCACACCTTTCCTACTATTCTAGCATCAACACTATCTTCTAGGCCATCTGAATCTCTACTACATTGTTTCCACTCATCATTACCATTTTTCAGGACCATAAAAGCTATGACTGCTGAAGCTATCTTCACCTCTTCCATTATTAGTAAAAATCTCATTTTACGCCAAACACATGTGAGATTTTCAAGAAACTATTACCAACAATACTGAATAAGAAACTATGTGCCTTCATGATTCCAGACAGGATATGTTAAAAAACTGCGATTAGTAAGTATCTGATCTATCACTTCGACATTACTAACTTTAATTGAACATGAGGTTGACAAATTCATCTTGAAGGTGAATGTGCCAAGACTTCCAAAAACAGGACAAAGAAAGCCTGACTAATATTGAATGAATTCTCTTTTCCGTATCTAATCAAAATAGTTTAAATTTACCTGAGAAACCATGACCCTCCTACACAAAACCACGACCCTCCTACACAAAAAGATCTATAGAAACTTACTTTTAAGGGGGAAAATGGGCAAACTAAAAGAAAACAATCAAACAAACGCAACCAAGTGCCCAATTCCCACCACAAAATCAATGGTACTCTAGAAATACAATGTACGAAACTAGTTAACCAGGTCAACAACCATTGTCCACAAACAGTCATCAATTTACTATGCAACAACCAGCAACACCACTTCTATTAAAAAAAAAGAAAATGATTACTACTCCTAATTCATTAGAAGGAAGCAGAGTTCAAACTAATCATCGTGCCTCGTCCAGAACAATGGTAGAAGCACATCAGCCAGAACAGACTTAGAAAATCATGAGGGCATCCTAGATTAAAAGGCCAGAACTAAAGATAAACCAGATCACAAATTCCTAAAAGAGAACTGCCCAGATCAAGTTGCCCCAAAAGTCTCCACCAAGGATCCTAAAACTAGACAATCATAGATGCAAAGCCATACCAGGTCCTGAAGAAAACTTATTAAGCATATTTAAGGACGTACACAGAAGCAAAAGGTCTCAAATAATGAAATCCATTTATGGATTTTACTAATTAGTCGGGAGTGATTCTTTAAAAAAAAAAAAAAAGTAAATGAATAAATTAAAAAGTTCGCATAAAACTTCACAATTACACAACGAACACGATCTCGATCAAAAACCACGAAATACAGAACAAGAAATGACCCAGATCAGATCTAACAAATCCCACCACAATTCAAATCGAAAACCCAATTGAGAAGATTCAATTCACATTAATGGGCACGCCTCAAAAATCCATAAAATTAAGAAATAAAAGATAAAAACTTAACCCGAAAACTCCACTTCTTAAAAAAAAAAAAAAAAAAAAAAACTCATCAAAGGAGAGACGAAAAGAGGTAATTACAGCAGGAAAACGGGTATCCAGCTTCTTCCTCATGGTGCCAGAATTGGACAATAAATTAAGCCAAAAAAAGGCAATTTCTATTTCTTAAAGAAAAAAAAAAAAAAAAAAAAAAAGCAAAGGCCAAAAGAGAATCGAAGTTTAGAGGAGAAAAAGAAAAATAATTGCTTTGAGAATTGTGAGACAAAATCTACGAAAAACCCATCTCAGATCCGAAACTATGTACTCTCTTCTCTTCTCTTCATCTTCTCTTCATTTCATTTTTAAGACTAGTTTAGTTTAGTTCCAACGGAATATCCGTCCAGTTTGACGAAGGCAGGAAATAAAAATAAAAAGAAAAAGAAAAACAATAATGATAAAAGTACGTTTCTGTTACATAGGTTTCAGCACAATCCAATCAGTTGGGGTTACTGCATTGTTGGGCAATTTGGCATGCACCAGCTTGAAGGATTTTACGGTCAACAGAGCAACACTGCTCATGACGTGTCACCTTTTGGTTGGGACCTTCACATGATATCGTGCAAGTGTTGATCTCTGATTCTGTTTTTCTTCCTCTCTTTTATTGTTATTTGCATCCTGCCCTATAAGACAATGAAACTTTGTTCCAAAAGTATTTGGCACTGTGCCTCATAGCTTTTTTGTTATTGTGGAAACGCAAAGAAACTCCGATTAAATATCCAAAATGATTTTATCCCCAAAAAAAATCCAAAATAATTTTATTATTAATTTTTTGTGAAAGCAAGGCTCGAAAATATCAAAATAACGGCTAAAATCATATTTTCTTGTGTGTATTAAAAAAAAATCATTCCTAAAATTAGTGTTTTATAATTGTCTACTAATTTAATATGATTCATCGTTATTAATTCTCTTTTATACTATATATATATTTATATATATTCACATAAAAATTTAATATACCTAATTTAATACTACTTATATTCGTATACTTTTTAGTAAATTAATGATTTTGGAAAGTTACATGTATTTATACATATATTTGAATTTTAGGATTTAAAAATTATTTCATATATTGTGGGACCCGTTCCCAAGTCAGACGCCACGTGGATAGCCGAACGGTTGAACAGGTCACAAAAGAGGTCTACCGTCCGATAGGTGTCGAGAGTGATTAGTTAAAGGCCACGCGGGTCGCACGTGATTTCACTGAGCCGTCCGAAGTTAGGGCCGAGCCCATCACAGACCCTGGACAATCTTGGCCCAGTCCGACCCTTACCTCGACAGCTGAGGGGGTCCGAAGCCCCAAAGGTCTTCCACCTGAATACAATGGCCCTTACCTCGACAGTTGGAGGGTCGGAAGCCCCAAGGGTCTTCCACCTGAATACAATGGAAAGCAACTCACGACTCCAGACCCAGACAGAGCATTTAATGCGATCCTGGGTAGGCGTGCACAAGGGGCAAGCCGTCCTGACAGAACGACGATTTATTCAAATCTCACCTCTGACAGATTCAAGCCGTAGGAGGCGGCGAAAATCAGGCTACGGCGATACAAAGGAGATCACGGAAATCTCGGCCCGTGACTTCTGAAAAAGACTTTGAGCAGAAAGGTATTCAGTCCTGAGATTGAGACCCGCATGGTTCATGATCTCAGGACTATACATATATGAGCCATGTATTCCCAAGAGGGGCATGTATGCTTACAGAAAGAAATATATAAAAAGCTTATGAGCAAGAAACAAACATACACTCATATAAAACTAATTTCTTGCTACCCTGTATCAAACATAGACCACTGACTTAAGCATCGGAGAGTCTTTGCAGGTAGCCACCCCCGCCTCTCCGACTCTGCTTGGAATTCAGAGTACTTTGGGATAGCGAGGATACGTGGACAGTTGGAGAATACAACATCAGCGGTTTAGAGACACGTGGACGGCTGGTAAGAAACAGCTCCAACACTTTGGCGCCGTCTTTGGGAAAAAGGTTGAGCGTAAGAAAAAGAGTAGGAGACTCACGACCGCGCTCTCCCCGAACGAAAAGCCATACAACGTCTGATGGCACCTTCAAGAATGACAACCAGGAGCACACGTCCCGACATCGAAGGGAGCTCCAGAGAAGCACGACCAGATCTGGAGCAGAAGCTGGATCAGATGCTTGCCGCCTTGGCGGAAGCAATCCGGAAGGTAGAGATGGCCCACGAGGCCATCCTGGGTTTAAGAGACGAGATCGCAGAGGTACGCAGAGATAACGCTCGCCTCGAAGGGTTGCTGGCGAGTGAAGACAGGACCCAGTGGAGGGAAGATTTCGAAGAAGAAGTCCAACAAGAATTCGGAAGTCAACCACGGGGAAAAGCTCCCATCCCATCTGGGTCACGCATGCAGGGGGCACGGCAAAGCCAGTCGAGACTCTTCCAAACCAGGGGGCAACAGGCAGAAGACACCATGGAAGCCCTGGAGGTATGCCCCCCGACTGGAAGCAAGAGATGATGGCAGAGTTGGGTAAGAGACTCGGTACCCATCACAGCCAGACCCCCGATGATCTGGCAGAACAAACTGTACGAGGCATCAACCGGACGGCCTTCGCTGACTGGATCCAGATGGAACCCAGACCGAGGGACTTCACGACCCCGACCTTCAGGCCGTTCGAGGGGAANCACATATACCACTTTCAGCAGAAGATGGCCTTGGAAACCAGGGACGAGGCCGTGACCTGTAAAGTCTTCTCTACGACCCTGGTGGGACCAGCCCTACTATGGTTCAAGCAACTTCCGGAAAAGTCCATAAACGGGTTCGAAGACTTCTGCAAACTTTTCCTGAAGCAGTACGCAGGTGTCCGAAAACAACAAAAAACCATGCGAGACCTAGACCGTTTAGAGCAAGCCGCAGATGAGTCCCCGCGAGAGTACCTCTCGCGTTTCCTCGAGGTAATGTCACTGGTCCATAATGCCGACTCGGTCCAAGCTGCAGGCTCATTTGTTAGGAGCCTGCAGCCAAGATCAATGCTATCGGACCACCTCCTTCTAAATCTTCCGTACGATATGGCAGATGTCCAAGCAAAATCGGAAGGGGTATTCAGGGTGCTAGAAAGCCACCAGAAGGCGCCCAAGACCTCTGCCACAATAACAACAATGCCAGTACATCCCCCGGCCCCACAAGGGGTGAAGAGGCCCTCATCGGGCCAAGGGCTGGCTCCGAAGCAGGAAGTCCCCGTCCGGGACGGTCAGGAGGGTGACAAGAGGAGGAAGATGTCCCGTGACCCTCTGCCGAAATATGAGCTCAACACGCCGATCGACGTGATCTACCTCCAAAATAAGGGCAGGGGCATTTTCAAAGACCCACCCAAATCTGGCGTCCCCGAGCATATGAAGAATAGGAACAGGTATTGCCAGTTCCACAAAGACTTCGGGCACGACACCATCCACTGCCATAACCTTTACGCTCAGGTCATGATGGCGATCCACGCTAGTAGGTTGAAACAGTACGTGAAAACCGGCGGAACCCAGCCGTTGGAAGACATCACAAGGCCTGAGAAAGGGAAGCAGGCCCAAGCCTTTGGGTCAGGAGAGTAGACCTTGAGGATAATGCCGACCATTGTGGGCAGACCAGAGCCGACCCAGGATCAAGAGGAAAAAGAAAGATGCCTCAAAAGAGCTGAGGGTAGGGTGAAGCGCTTGAGAGGGATGGGCCACTCCGTCAACCACTTGATGTTGGGAGAAAACTGCACATCCGCCGCCCCCATCGTTTTCACCCAGCTAGATTTAACTATGGTGCACCATCCTCACGACGATCCCTTGGTGATTAAACTACAGATCGGCTCCGCATTGGTCGGAAGTGTCCTGGTCGATGGTGGAAACAACGTCGATATCCTATTCCTCAGCACATTCGAGAATATGGGTTTGGATAGAAGCATACTCAGGCCGACCTATCAACCGCTGTTCGCTTTCGACAGCACGAGGGTCTGCCCTTTGGGCGTCGTGACCCTTAATGTCTGCGCAGTTGAGAGATGCTTGGACGTGGATTTCGTCGTCATTGACTACCAATCCTCCTTTAACATCATCATGGGAAGGGGATGGATCCACGCCATGCATGGGATTGCTTCTACCCTCTACCAGGTCTTAAGATGTCAATCAAAGGATGGTACGTACACGATTGATATCAAAGGAGACCAGGCCTCTGCAAAGAAATGCTTTTCAGCCGCCTTTAAAGGGAGCCGACACGAGTGCAAGCGCTGCAACCGGGGACGGATAGCAATCAAAGGACCCCCTGCCAGCGTACATGAGGCGAATCGAAGAAGAGTCTGACGGTCCGGAATCCACGATCGAGGAGCTGGTAGCGGTCCCTTTGAAAGAGGAAGAACCGGCGAAGGTGATTCTAATCGGGGCCTTATTACCCGAGGAGCATAAGAACGAGATGTTGGGATTCCTAAAGCGGAATGAGGACGTCTTCACGTGGTTCCATGATGATATGCCCGGGATAGACCCCGCACACTCCTACCACTGGCTAAACATAGATCCCCATTTCCCTTCAGTCAGGCAGAAACCCCGAAGGTTCGCACAAGAGAAAAATAGGGCGATCAACAAGGAGGTAGAAAAACTGCTGGAGAGTGGTCTGATCAGGAAATGCGTATACCCGCGATGGGTCTCCAACCCGGTTGTGGTGAAAAAGAAAAACGGCGATGACCGTATTTGCATAGATTTCACCAACCTAAACAAGGCCTGCTCGAAGGATAGTTTTCCCCTACCAAGAATCGACCAAATGGTAGATGCGACGGTGGGATTCAACAGAATGAGCTTTCTGGATGCCTACTCCGGATACAACCAGATCCTCCTGTACGCGGAAGACCAGATCCACACGGCTTTTGTCACGGAGCGAGGTCTGTACTGCTACAGGCGTATGCCATTTGGCTTGAAGTACGCATGGGCAACTTACCAGAGGTTCATGAATAAAATGTTCGCCAGGCTACTAGGAAAGACTATGGAGGTCTACATCGATGATATGGTCGTGAAGAGCAGGGAGGCCTCAGACCATCTGAGGCACCTGGACAAATATTTTCAGATTTTGAGGCAGCATCAGATGCGACTAAATCCCAAGAAGTGTGCATTTGGGGTATCCTCTGGGCAATTCTTGGGGCATATTGTGAGCCAGAGGGGTATTAAGGCAAACCCGACCTAGCTGACCTCGATCGTGAATGTGCAGAGACCCTCGTCCATTCGTGAGATCCAACCCCTGGCTTGGAAGGTAGCCGCTCTCAGCCGATTCGTATCTAAGATGTCCGACCGATGCAAGCCTTTCTTCCAATGCTTAAAGAAAAGCTCTACTGCCATCTGGGAGAAGAACAGGACAGGGCACTGGCAGACCTCAAGCTGTATCTGAGTCACCCACCTATCCTGGCTTCCTCGGCAGAGGGGGATCGTCTGTACGCCTATTTAGTGGTGTCCGAAGTAGCGGTCAGTGCCGTACTATTCATCAAGGAAGACGGTAAACAGAAACCAGTGTTTTATATAAGCCGCATGCTCTTAGATGCCGAAACCCAATATGGTGTGGCAGAAAAGCTGGTCCTCGCTCTGGTCAATGCTAAAAAGAAACTTCGGCAGTATTTTGAGGCGCACTCGGTCACTGTGTATATGGATTTCCCCATCCGTCAAATCTTGACCAAACCAGACCTGTCGGGATGGCTGACCAAATGGGCCATCGAGCTGGGGATATACGATATCGAGTATCAGCCTCGAATGGCAAAGAAAGGACAGGTCATGGCGGATTTTCTGGTGGAAATCGAATCCTTTGGCGAACGGCATGACCCGAATCAGATGTCTCAACTTCACCCCCCTTCAGCCTGGACGCTCTACACAGATGGATCCACGAATGCCTCAGGGTCAGGTATCGGGATAGTTTTGCAGACCCCAATGGGTCTCAGAGTTGAGAAAGCATTGAGGCTCGGCTTCCAGGCAACTAACAACGAGGCAAAGTACGAAGCACTGTTGCAAGGCCTTGAGTTGGCACTACACTTCGGAGTAAAGGACATCGCTGTGAAGACCGACTCACAGTTGGTCACAGGTCAGGTCAGGGAGACTTCGAAGTAAAAGAACCGAGGTTGCACAGGTACTTCTCCAAGGTAATGGGGGCAAAAGCTCGCTTTGACAATTTCAATATCGAACCGATCCCCAGGGAGATGAACCAGAGGGCTGACGGGCTAGCTAAGAGTGCATCAATCTGGGGCACCGCTGAAAGTATAGAAGTTCTCTTAGAAGGCGGGAGCATGGAGGACCCCACGCAGACCCCTGCGCACTATGTGTTCACAACCAGCACTGCTGACGAAGGGTGGATGAAACCCATCACACAGTATTTGACGTTGTGGAACCTGCCCGCAGACCCCCGGAAAGCAAGGTCAGTTAGATTAAAGGCTGCCAGGTACTCAATGATGGGTGAATAGTTATACAAGAGATCGACAATGGGTCCGATACTATGCTGCATAGTACCCGTCGAAGCGCAAAAACTGATGGAGGAAATCCACGAGGGAGTATATGGCAACCACTCTGGCGGGCGCAGCCTCGCCCACAAGGCTCTAACGGTCGGATACTTTTGGCCATACATGATGGCAGAGGCAGCCAAATTCGTAAAAAAATGTGATAAATGCCAGAGGTTCGCCCCAATGAAACGTCAGCCTGCGGAGATTCTTCATTCGAATATTACTCCTTGGCCGTTTGCCAAGTGGGGTCTGGATATCATCGGAGAGCTCCCCAGAAGTCCAAGAGGAAAGAGATACATCCTACTGGCCACGGACTACTTCACCAAGTGGGTAGAGGCCGAAGCCTACACGACAGTTAATAAGGCAGACACGATTAACTTTATTTGGAAGAACATAATCTGCCGATTCAGGATCCCGAAAGAGATACACGCCGACCATGGCATGCAGTTCCAAAATGCTAAGCTCAAGGAGTTGTGCGAGCTGTATAATATAAAGCTCAGTTTCTCTTGCGTGAACTACCCTCAGAGGAATGGCCAAGCAGAGACGACGAACAAAGCCATATTCAGCAACATCAAAAAGAACTTGCAGGAGGCTAAAGGCAAGTGGTTAGAAGAACTGTCGGCCATTGTGTGGGCCCATCGAACCACATAGCAGAGGTCTACTGGGAGAATGCCGCTCACCATGGTCTACAGATCAGAGGCTGTGATCCCGACCGAGGTCGGCCTCCCGACTCTCCGCTTCGAAGTGGTAAACGATGCCCCCCTAAACGAGCGCCAGTTAAGCCGCAACACAGACCTCCTGGAAGAAACGAGAAATATGGCCTTGGTCCACCTGGCTTCATACCACCAGCAGGCTAGGTCCTACTACGTGAAAAAGGTTAGTGCTCGACGATTTAACGCCGGGGATTGGGTCCTGAAAGCTAGAACAGGGAATTCCTCAAAACTGGACTCCAATTGGATCGGACCCTATGAGGTAATCAAAGCGCTCGACAATGGTGCGTATGTCCTGAAGGAACTTAAAACGGAGAAAAAATGTGCCGAACACGTGGAACGCTCAGCACTTGAAAAAGTATCACGTGTAAGGCACATACATATGATGTAAGACCATGTGAATGCCTATATTGTTGAAAAGCCTAAATCTTAAACAGGTCAAGTTCTCTTTTCCGCATAGATTTATTTTTGGGGTTGCTACGGAAAAGGGGTCTGCCCACAGCGGCATACCCCACACACTATTCACATGTGAGACCCATATGAGCGTTCATATTATTATAAAACTTAATTCTGGAATAGGTTAAGGTCTTCCGGAAAAGGGTCTGCCCTCACTGGCAGGCCCGACGCTTCAGTTGCGCGGGCAAAAGATACCAGGCTGCTATGGAAGAGGCTCTGCCCACAGCGACAGACCCAACGTTTTGTTTGCACAAGCTAAAAATACTACCAGATTGCCACGGAAAAGGACCTTCCACAGTTGCGGACCACACGCACTATTCCCGCAATCAATGCTCGCACTATGGGACTCATGTCGCTCGTCGACGACCCGAGAAAATGTGTGAAGAGGAAATAGCTGCGCAACAAAAACTTGCCAGCAGGCCTAAAAAATGCTCGTACTATGAGACTCACGTCGCTCGTCGACGACCCGAGAAAACGTGCGAAGAGGAAATAGTTGCGCAACAAAAACTTGCCAGCAAACCTCAAAAATGCTCGCACTATGGGACTCACGTCGCTCGTCGACGACCTGAGAAAAGGTGCGAAGAGGAAATAGTTGCGCAACAAAAACTTGCTAGCATACCTCAAAAATGCTCGCACTATGGGACTCATGTCGCTCATCGAGGACCCGAGAAAACGTGCGAAGAGGAAATAGCTGAGCAAAAAAAAACTTGCCAGCAGACCTCAAAAATGCTCGCACTATGGGACTCACGTCGCTCATTGACGACCCGAGAAAACGTGCGAAGAGGAAATAGCTGCGCAACAAAAACTTGCCAGCGGGCCTAAAAAATGCTCGCACTATGGGACTCACGTTGCTCGTCGATGACCCGAGAAAACGTGCGAAGAGGAAATAGCTGCACAACAAAAACTTGCCAGCAGACCTCAAAAATGCTCGCACTATGGGACTCACGTCGCTCGTCGACGACCCGAGAAAATGTGCGAAGAGGAAACTACTGTGCAACCAAAAACTTGCCAGCAAACCTCGAAAATGATCGTACTTTGGGAATCGAATCGTGCAATAAAACACTTGTCGATGACCCAAGAAAACGTACGAAGAGAAAGGGGGTGTGCAACCTAAAAGCTTGCCAGCGGACCCCCCAAGGAACACTTTTAGCTACATAGAAAGCTAAAGGAAAGTAGGGTCGGGATCCACCCGTTGGAAGTGGACCCTCCCTAAGGAATGTTTTGGCTATACGAAGAGCTAAAGGGAAACAGACTCTAGCCGGGGGATGATGTATTTTTGCATGATCAGGGTGTGAACGGATTTAGAGTCTACCCATTGGAAGTAGTCCAGAACCAAACCAAACGTGAAGACAGAAATCAAGATTAAAGCCTGTTTATTATGTCCTAAAAATGCAAAGCGTGCGATTAATAGTGGTGAGCACTCATGAACCCTACTCGCGGGATACAGATCTAGAGCAGACTCTTAAGGAGACGTCGGAGTGATAATGCCCTGTCTGTTCTCGGTAAGAGCCAAGCTTAGGCCTTCCCCTTTACAACGACGGGTCCAAACAATGGTCGACCAATCCTTGGAGCTGGTTCCGAGCACAGTCCCACTTGGGGTCGGAAAAATCTAGCCACACGCGCAGGTTAAACTCTACCAAAACAAGTTATAACAAGAGTTATGCCTCCATGAAACTGAATGATTCAAAACTTGCACCCCTATCTCCGGAACTAATCTTGGCAGTCATGACCCGAGGAAGACTCACTAATAATCCGAAATCGAGTCCATACAATTATTTATACAGACGGTCGAATGCGGTCAACAAAGAAAAAGAAAACAGACTAAAGAGAATTGCACGATTCTTATTATTTTTTTGAAGGATTACAACGAAGGTCAGCATTACAAATGTACAAAGTTAGAGACCCTAGTTACCTCTGTCCATGGGAGTGCGCCCAATCCCGGTACTTGGACTGGCCCCGGTGGAGGGTGGCATGGCAGGGTCGGACTTATCACTAGATACAATGACCGTGCCAGACCCTTCACCGGTTGAGACCCCAAGGCTAGGCTGAATGTCAAGGGCTTCCTGAGTTCGATCTGGTGGACCAGAAGCGGGGATGAGCTCTATGGCACCAGGAGCAGATGTAGAGGGCCCGTCCTTTTCCGCGGCAAGCATCTCCAGTATGTCAGCTGGGTACGTGATATTGATCTCGTCCCCGAGCTGCTGCATGTAGTGCTTGACGAAGTAATGGTCCCTCTCGACGCCTTTCTGATCGTCAAATTGGTCTGGCGTCACCACCTCAGCGTGGTTTTCAAACTCTCTATTCCCCCAGTCAGACCTGTAACTCTCCGCAGAAAGGACATCCACCTGCCTCTGGTACCTTGTTTTTAATTTCTCCGTGTCTGCCAGCCTATCCTTCAGCGCCGCCAACATGAGCTCAGCCTGCCACTATGATAAGTCGACCAATAAAGAGTTAATACTAGCGAGGTCCTCGCAGTGTTTACGAGACATCTCCACCTGAGCACCCATCAGATATTTGTGATCCAAAAAGAGATATCAGTTTACATCATGGAACCTGTCAAGTCTGCGTTGTAGAGAGTGGGCCTCTAGCTTGGCTGCCGCCTTGGCTTTTCTCGCTTCCTTGGTGTCTTCAACAGCTTGGTCACGAGTAATGAAGGCCAGTCCCATCTCTGCCCCCGCGCTCTGTAACTCTTGCTCCTGGATCCTCAGCTCGCCCTGGGCCAGTCTATCAGCTTCGGATTGGGCAAGTTTGTCAGCCTCTGCCTGAGCCAGTCTCGCAGCCAGCTCCTCGCGTCTCGTCTTCTCGACACTCAGAGTGTGAGCCACTGTACTGCTGACCCTCGCCTCCTCGAGGCTCTGATATACATCGAAGTCAGACCTCAATTCGGCGAGGGCGGCCTCGCTGCGCTCGGCCAGTGCAGAGCAGGCACTCAGCTCCTCAGTCAGATCTTTGACACAAGCAGAGTAGAAGGACTGGATGGCAGCCAGCTACAAGTTAAACAACAAAGGGGGAGTCAGCGTTTAGCAAAGATGTTGAAAAACATAGAAGTAACCGAATGAAACAAACCTGCGCGAAGGTGCGGCTGCTGACAAGCTCGACATTCTCCAAAGAGAGTGCCTCCAGCTCCGGCTCTGTGGCTGGACCCTCTCTTTGGGCATCGCCCGTACCTGGGGAACACGGCCCCGCCCTGCTGGCCATAAGGGCACACTTTCTGCCCGCCGGGCACGCCTCAAGGCAATGGCGATGGGGACTGAGGGAAGTCCGGCACCATCAGGAGCACCATCAGCCACGGTGGGAGGCGGTGCATCTCCTCTGGGCAGGCCGCTGCATACTGACCTTTTTCTCCTTAGAAGGGTCAGCATCGCCCTATCGTCATCACTGTCAAATGAGGGGGCGACCCTGCCCCTCTTCTCCACCTGGCCCTCTTCTTCATTGGACGAGCCGACCTCGCGTGGCCGCTTTGTGGGCACCGGGGGAGGGGAGGATAGTCTAGACTTCAATCTCGGAGCTCCCCCACTGAGCTCGGCAATCTCTCCACTGAGGCTAACAGCACTCAATTTCGAACCAGAGTCAGGGGTGGACGAGATTGCTGCAGCAGACCCCCCAGCTAGACTCGGCGTCGTCTCTTCCCCACGCACGATTTGGGTGTCGGAGCGGGGGACCGCTGGCTTTTCTCCTCCTGAGAGTACCACGAGGCACCGGCCAGTGGGTGCCTTGGCATGAGCCTTATGTGCCGCGGCTCCCCCCTTGACGGGTGAGGGGCCAGCCGACGGGCCCGTCTCAGAACCTGCGAAGAACGAATAACGAAATTAGCTCACGGCCGCAGTCCGACCCACAAGGCTCAAGAATGTGAAAATGAACTTACCCCTAACCCTCTTGGGAGTGGCGTTTTCTTCCTTGCGGAGCCTGACGCACTCCTCGGCCACAAGTGTCACAGTCTCCTCGAGCTCGTGGTTGGACGGCGCCACCAGATCATTGGTGCCCGCCAACTGGCTTGAAGCCATAACCTACCGACTCACCATGGCGATCCGGTCATTTTCGTCCCGGCGAAATCGATTCAGGCCAGAGGCGTCGAGTCGGCTCCGCATGTGTTTGGTGACGACCCAGGTATCCAAGGGGAATGGGAGGTATGAAACCATCCTGGGCATCAGGTTCATCGTTAGGGGTTGAGGATGGCCTGGATGTGCCTGCACTCCCCGGGAGAGCCGAAGATTATGATCCTCTCCAGGCCTTTGAGCTGCCCTGTCGACAAATGCGGCTCAAACCTATTCTCTTCTGCCGAGGCTGCATAAGACAAAATAACATGAGCAATAATATTGGAGAAGGCGCAGACCCAAAGGTCACGACCTAACACTTACTCTGCAGGAAGGTTGAGGGAACTTGGAAATGCTCTCCGTTCACCCAAGGGGAGCACCACGCCCCTCCAATGGCGTATAGCCTGATGTGAGAGTCCCATTGTTTGTTCGACCACGGCAACCTCCAAAAGATGTGACGTCCAGGTAGCAGTTGAAGGTAGAAGGTAGGGTAAGAGCCTTTTTTGGGGATGAGGATAAGTTTATAAGCATAAAAGACCACCTCCAGGTCAATATGCATGTTATAGATAACTGACAGGATAGAAAGCCCCATCAGAATCATGATCCCGTTTGCATTCAGCTGCATCGGATGGAATCCTGTTAGAGCAAAGAATTGGTCGATCAGGGGAGGAAGAGAGAATCGCAGCCAGTCCAGATGCTTTCTGCCCAGGACGATGGAACCCTCAGGGACGCAAGGACGAAGGTACCAGTCCGCAGGGCCCTCAACCCATTGTAGCGTCACTCCTCTAGGGAGGCAGAGCTGCCTTCTCAGTGAATCCAGCTCTGAATCCACAACGGGGCGCAATTCCTGGTTTTGACTTGAAGCCATTGTTCCGAAATACGACTGAAAGAGTGAAAGTCTTTAGAGGGGAAGGAAGCGGAAACCCTAGGATTTTATGAGGCTAGAATGATTGAAAATTTTAGTAAAGTGGCAAATGAATGCAATTGCGGCTTTTATAGAGGGGGAGCCGAAGAGTTTTTCTGGAAAAAGGGAGAGTAAGGGAGACCGAACAGTCGGAACTTCAAAATTCAAATAGATTTCGTGATATGGGATAGCGTGCCTCCGCATCGGTAAGAGGGGAACCACGTGCATCTCCCAGATTGGAGGAACGGAGAGATGATTTCCCCACTTGATGGATACGAAACCGTCAAGTAGGGAAATAGGGGCAGTTTTGGGACCAATTCCCAAGTCATACGCCACAGATGGCCGAACGGTTGAACAGGTCACAAAAGGGGTCTACCGTCTGACAGGTGTCGAGAATGATTAGTTAAAGGCCACACGGGTCGCACGTGATTTCACTGGGCCGTCCGAAGTTAGGGCCGAGCCCATCACAGATCCTGGACAATCTCGGCCCAGTCCGACCCTTACCTCGACAGCTAGGGGGGTCGGAAACCCCAAGGGTCTTCCACCTGAATACAATGGCCCTTACCTCGACAGTTGGGGGGTCGGAAGCCCCAAGGGTCTTCCACCTGAATACAATGGAAAATAACTCACGACTCCAGACCCAGACAGAGCATTTAATGCGTTCCTAGGTAGGCGTGCGCAATAGGCAAGCCGTCCTGACAGAACGACGATTTACCCAAATCGTACCCCTGATAGATTCAAGCCATAGGAGGCGGCGGAAATTAGGCTATGACGATATAGAGGAGATCACGGAAATCTCGGCCCTTGACTTCTGAAAAATACTTTGAGCAGAAAGGTACTCAGTCCTGAGATTGAGACCCGCATGGTTCATGATCTCAGGACTATACATATATGAGCCATGCGTCCCCGAGAGGGGCATGTATGCTTACAGAAAGAAATATATAAAAAAACTTATGAGTAAGAAACAAGCATACACTTATACAAAACTAATTCCTTGCTACCCTGTATCAAACATAGACCACTGACTTAAGCATCGGAGAGTCTTTGCAGGTAGCCACCCCGCTTCTCCGACCCTGCTTGGAGTTCAGAGTACTTTGGGATAGCGAGGATATATGGACAGTTGGAGAATACAGCATCAGCAATTCAGAGACACATGGACGACTGGTAAGAAACAGCTCCAACATATATTATTGTGTTTAATTTGTGTAATTATAAAATAAAATAAATATTTTTTTCTTAATTTTTTTTTCTTATTTTATCTATTAATAAATAATAGATAATCATAATTTTCTTATTATCCCTTAATTATTATCAGCACCGTCTCCGTATTTAAAAATATAATTAACAAGGATGGGAATAATATTACTATCGATCTTCGGGGATCGAGACATAGAGAGGATAACTGAAAAAAGTCCCTGATCTGTCCCATTGTTATTTCTACTGGTGCCAGACTAATGGCTTCTGGGCCATCAACCACTTGGCACATGCTTGTATGTACAACCCAGGTCACCATCTAGGCTGTGCATAGGGCGTCCGACCATTTTCTGACAAGGTGCGATTTGGTGCTGGGCCCAATGCATGAATTTACACTCTTCCAAAAAGCTACATCAGGCACAGCGCCTAGATCGAATCGATGCTTCCTAGGCAGCCACCTACTTTTTTTTTTAATTATTTAAAAAAGGGACATAATATATTTATACTACTTTTAAAAAAATAGGAAGGTTGTTGACTCATTTTGTTAATCAAACTTTTTTTTTATTATAAAATACATAATTTTTGAGTAAATTTATATTTAATTGTCATATATTCATTAATTAATGCAATTTTTTTTGGAATATAATGTGCATATTTTTGACAATTTTACTTGGTTAGTTAGATGCTTACTTATTATTAACTCTAATTAAACTGCCTAAGTGAAATATATAATTTACTTTTGCCATTAATATTAAATAAAAGTTTTTTTTTTTAAT
This sequence comes from Parasponia andersonii, assembly GCA_002914805.1. Classification (NCBI taxonomy): domain Eukaryota; kingdom Viridiplantae; phylum Streptophyta; class Magnoliopsida; order Rosales; family Cannabaceae; genus Trema; species Trema andersonii. The sequence goes on from JXTB01000010.1 coordinate 1,609,400, forward strand.
TTAAATTACATACATGCTTAATTTATGCATAATTATTTGTGATATGTATGTTAGAAACATGCTAGGTTTATCATAATAATGGATGTATACCAGTAGAATTTAATTTTAATAATAATCCCTTGGCATGAGAAATGATTATAAGCATAGCAATTTTTCAATTTTGTGTCTGGTGAAGATTATTGAGATTATTCTAGAATTCATGCTACAAAATTATTATGTGTTGTGTGCTAAATAAATATTTACCCTTTTCAGCATGAATAGATGGCTGCTAAGAGCATAGTTACTGATTTGAATAAATGAGAGATATTGGATGGTAACATTTGTAACATGTGATACTGGCAAATCCAATATATTCTCGATAAGCAAGAGATTTTGAAAATTTTGACCCATGCAAAATTATCGCCCCCGATGTTGGTAATATTGCTCAATACTTCTGTGATCAAGAAACCTACTAGGTGTGTCTAAAAAAGGATCATTCTACGTGCTTTACAATACTAAGCAGCATATACAATGGCTTACATAGAGAGTTTGAAGAGCATGTCACTACTCATGAGATGTGAGATATCCCAAAGCTCAAATTTGGTGGGACTTCTGCTATTAGATTGCGTGTGCTGAATATCAAGTTTGACTCCTATAAGATACATCCAAACCATATCGTGAAGTAGTATTTATGGTAGTATCTACCGCCATAAGGTCTTATGACTTAAACTACCATTGAGGTCTACATTATGATCAAGATTATACTAAATTCACTAGTGGGTTTAGGGTGACACGCTCCTCTCCTAAGACATGTCTATAGAAAGGCCTAGGGTCTTCACTCTAATCTTCTATTTTTATCCTATTTAGCAATCATTAACTAGTTCCAATTGATTCATTAATCAAAAGGTAAAATGTTAACCTCACCGCATCTCCTAAGTGTCAAGTGAAGCCCTATGTATAACTAAGCAAATTGATATTTCTACCTAATTTGTCTACTAAGAAACCCTTAAAGATTAATTTAGTATTAATGGCCTCTTGAGCTCAATAACATTTAAGTTTGTGTTTCATAATTCAAATAAGTGAAACAATCTTTCCTAAGTATTAGAATTCATAAATCAAGAACAACTAATTAATTTCCTAACAAATTAGAGGCATTAAGCACATAGAAATACAAATAAAAAGAAAACTTCATTAATAATTACTAAATATTCAAAACAAAGAATAATTAGAGCTACATCAAGCTCTTAGAGTATAAATTTAGCCATAATAGACACATCTAAAATCACTATTATTAAGTTTGTAAATAAAAACAGTTTCAAGATACATCAACAATAACAACTTCTAAAAATAAAATAAAAAGAGGAAGAAGAGAAAATATGGTAATGAGTATTTCAAGCTTGATTTCTTCAAAAAATCTCCTAGAAAAATATATCAATAACTCCAAGCTCCAAACTCTCTCAATTTGGTAAAAGTTTGTCTCCAAAATCTCTCTTGGAAATTGTGCCTCATTAGGTTTTTGTGCCAGTGTCAATGCCTCCTAAAAATAGCTCAAAAATCTTAGTCATCCATCCTCAAAACAGAGGCCAAGATGGCCCCTGTTCTAGAAGCAACCCTTTACTGAGGCTTCAGTGGTGTGGTCGATCGAGCCTCTTTACTAAGGCTTGGATAATGCTTCAAACTATTTCATTTTTTTCCTATTATTTTCATCTTTAAATTCTATTTTCTACTTTTCCTACATCATGCTCACAAAAACCATTAAAATTAACAAACATACTTGAGGATTTCATACTTATTTAAGTTTAAAGTGCTTGATTTATCAGTGGTAAAACTCACTCATCGATATGCATAACTTATTTATGTTTTACTAGTTTTTTTATACATGTCAAACACTTTAATGATTTGAGATACATCAATCTCATTGAGATAGACAAACACTAAAATCTATAGTAAAAAGGCATTCTTTCATTATTTACAGACTTAGAATAAAATCATTTAAGACTTACTTAAAAAAACAAGTTTCTCCATAATTAACACATTTAATCATGTTTATTTCTTTATGGTCTAATAAAGTCATAGAATATTTTTTAGGTGTATAAACTATTCAATTAAGATAATTTAATTTAGCAAACTATCTTAAAATACATATAAGAGAAAGTTATTACACAATAGGGTAATTTAGAAAATCTTTTTTTGTAAGGCAAATATCCCAACATTAACTCCAATATTAACTATTAGATAAACTATTACCCTATAATAGAGAGTGAGAGAGATATCAAGAAAGCACACGATGAATCTAGTTACCAAAACTATCAAATTATAATTAGATTGAGTACTTGGTGAAAAGGTCAATGAACGTAGGTTTTCTTTTAATTTTAGATTTTTTATTATCCTCACATCTTAGTTAATCTTTTTATCTATGTTCCTATTAATTTTTTTATTGACAAAAACAATAATCAACAACAATATGGTAAGGATTGAGGACACTTTCACAATTTTGATTCTCTTTTATTATACAAATTTCTTAAAATAGTATATTAAGACATATATAATTTATAATTTACTAAATACTTAGTATAATAGTATACAATTTTAATTTACCAAAATCCTTAGACTTTTTTTTTTTTTTTTTTCATTGTGCTTCTTCTAATAGTAAAATTACAATACCACAACATCAAACAAGCATTTAATATATATATATATATATATATGTATATATGCATTACTCGGAAAGATTTTTTTGGTATAATCAAATGAGAATTCTCAAGTGCTTATTGAAAATTTCATTTTACATCAAACAAATGAAAATTTTCATTTTACATCAAACAAATGAACGAATAATGAATCTTAATATGAAACTAATAGGCAAATATAAGGGAAAAAGGAGAGAAAGAATTTATAAATAGTTTAAAAAAACATGAAAAGTGAAAGGAAAAAGAAAAAAAAAGAAAGAAAAAAAAACAACGTAAAAAGTGGGAAGGTTACATACTAATTTCCTCCCTTATCCCACTCTTCTATCTTTTTTAATTCCTTTTTTGGATAGAAATTGAATCTTATTATCTCCATTAACCATGCGATAACCTACTTACTCCCTACCTGGATACAAGTAAGTGAAAGTGGTACGAAAAGAAGAAAGAAATAAAATAAATTCAATGAATTCACTTATAAGTGTGTCTATAGATATGGACGCCCAAAAGAAAGTATAAGATAGATTTTAGCAACTTGTATAAAGAGATGAAGAAAAAAAAAGAAAGCTATGCGGGGAAAGAGATGTCAAATGGGCCATGCCGTGTCAGCCCAATCCATGAAAGGTAAGTCTGCTTGTGCCTCATGTCGTACTTGGCATGGTCTAATAAAATATCGTACCATGCTCATGCTAATCCAAATTTTAAAATTCTAGGCCCAACAAGGTCCACAAGTACAGACACATCTTATATCATGCTTATGTCGTGTTCGTGCTTATTGTGACACTCAATACTTTATGAATTTTTAATAAATATTTCATTAAATAATTATATTTTGATTTAAAATAATAATCAAAATATGTAATATGCCCATAATTATTTGAAAAGAAAATATTTAGTTAAAAATCACTAATACACAATTATTTTTAAAAGAAAAAACAAAAAAGTGAGTTTATTAATAAGCAAAAACCAAAAAGACAAAAATTTTGTAGATATAAATAATATAACAAATAAAAATAAATATTTTTTAAAGTATTCGTACTTTTTGAGTCGTGTTGGGTGTGTCGTGTTCGTGTCGTGCTTGTGCCTAAGATTGTGACATATCGTGCCAACTCATAGTGTCCATAAACTAAAGCCTAGCACGGTCCAATACCTTGTGTCGTGCTTGGCATAACCTAAAGTCACCTCGTGTGTACTGCTCAATACGAATTTTTTTGTATTGTGTTTTCGTACCAAATAAATGACCTAGCCTATTTTATATCTTTATGTGGGGATTTTTTTTCTTTCTTTTTCAACGTTTGTTCTTATTATTCTCTCTTCTTAAATTTCTTCTTAATTGGGATGATATATCACACTACCGACATAAGGTCTTTTGCTTAGACTGCCGTTGAAGTCTAGATTATGATCAAGATAAAACTAAATTCACAAGTGGGTTTAAGGTGACTCGATCCTCTCCTAAAGTTTAGGGCCTGCCACTTAGGATATTAAGTGAACATTCCTAGTAGCATCTGGGAGGCCATCATAGTCACTCCTAAGGGGGTTTTTCCTAGAATTTCTTTTAGCGAAAAAAAAATCACCCCATGTGTTATTGAAAAATAAACAACTACAACAACACCAATACTAATAATAATAATAAAACTTAACTTTTTAATCTATCTTAAACCCTAAACAAATAACAAACAAAATAAATTATTTTAGATTAAAATTCTTAAAAATTTTCATTTAGTTCTACAAAGACCTAGGATAAGCCGACAAAAGTTTGCAGTGAGCATATTAAAATCAAAGAGTTTGTGTTTTCATACTCCCAAAATTTATCAAAATTGAAACTCTTACAAACTTTTCTTTTTGTTTTACAAGATGAAAGAGATTTCCATTTTTAAATGCTTTCACTTTTTATTATATATTGTTCATTAATTAACAATTGTTATTTGTTGTTTTTTTAGGTCATTTTCTTCATTGTCGTGATATTTTTGTTTTCTTAAGTATTGTCGTTTTCTAAAATGTACTTGTGATATTGTCATTTACAACATATCAGCTAAACGATCAGACATATTTTTTCTTTTGCTTATTTAGCATAAAAACCCTACCATCAGATCATATTTCCTAAGGATCCTAAACCCTCATCAGTCATCGCATTTCCAAATGTCTTCTACCTATTCCCAACCAAGATCTTCCCTCGCTTTCATTGGTGATGACACTCTATCACACTACTAAAAATGTGTACTATCACGGTGCGTGTACGGAAGCGCCGTGATAAACGGAGAAATACTACGGTGCCTAAAAAGCGCCGTGGTATAGGATTTTTAACTGCGCCTAATTGGCGCCGTTGGATATAACTTTTACGGCACCTATAAGGCACCGTGATACATATCTACCACGGCGCCTAAAAAGTGCCGTGGTATTTAACTTTTACGGCGCCCATAAGGCACCGTGATATACTTTTCTCGGCGCCCATATGGCGCCGAGGTAGGGGCCCTATATAAAGGACCCAAAAAAACGAGGCCATGTCACTTCTCTCTTACTTTTCTCACTCTTTTTCCTCTTCACTTCCAGCCGCGGCCAGTCTCTCCCTTTCACCATTTTCACCATTTTTTCTGATAAACAAGGTATGTTTAAGCTTTTAAACTCGTTTTTGTCACTAAAATTAGATTACCTATTGTCTTAACCATAATTTTGACCAATTATTTTGTAGAAATTTCATGTTTTAGGTTATATTTGAAAGAGTTTATATTTGGAACCCTAATTTATCAAATGTGAATATCTTGAACATGCATTGATACTCTTTACTCTTGTAATGCCGAGTTAGACTATTTATTTAGTAGAAATCTTATTTTTGGATATGTTTTGCTATTTAAGTGTAAATTAATCCGAATTTGTTATTATTTTGTTGCTATTTTTTTATATTTATTTTAGGTGAAATATGAGTTCATTTAGTTGTAAAAAGTTTCAAATTGAAGGTGTGTTATATGAATTTATACCAATTTCATGTTTATTTACTAGAAATCATATATTAGGTTATGCTTTTTAATTTCCATTCTTAGTGTCAATTAATCCAAATTTATGTAATTTTAATTGAATATTGTGTAGTTTTTTAGAAATTTACATATTCAATATTTAATTTAAAGTATTGTAGATTATAGATGTTTAATTTTATTTATCATTTTAATTTACATATAGGTTTTAGTAGAAGTTAGAGTACTTAGATTACTTGTGAAATAGCAAATTGAGCAAACTGAGGTATGTTTTCTCAAATTTTTTTCTTTTATTGACTTATGCATGTCACTTTCATATTGGTTTTATCTTATTATTTTCAAAAATTTAAACTAGATGAGATATGATATCATATAGGAAATTGTATGTTGTGGTGATATGATGATGTTATAGTTGTGTGGGATTAGTTGAATTTATTATTTGTACTGATATTATTTTATCATATATTATATTTGGTTGATTGACAAATTGTTTGTAACAAATGAGACTATTTAAGAATAAATTAAGTTCTGAATTTGATAGTACTTAGAAATATAAGAATAATTTGAAATAAGTATTAATTTATAATTGGTGGTTTAGTTACTCAATTGGTTAATGCTAGAAATAGGGGAGATTATGTATAATTTTTTATGGTACTCAATTTAGTTAGTTTTTTATATCAGTTATTTATTTTTCAATTGTACTTAGAATGGATAAGGAATGGATATTGGCGGATAGACTATCGACTGAATATAGAAAAGGAAAATGTGGAGAGATTTTAAGTCTAGGATTGCAACTGAACTGATTTATGAGTATAGACATACTTTTCCAGAGTTATTAGAGTACCCTCCAGCATCATATGCACCATGCATTGAACTTAAAGTTTGGGATGAGTTTGTTAAGAAAAGAGTAAGTGCAGAATGGGAGGAAGCTAGGAAAGTACAATAGGGAAGAGCAACGCAAAATAAATATCCACATCGTATGTCTCGCTTGGGTTATGCTGGATTAGAAGCTAAGATTGAAAAAGACAAAGGCCGATGTAGTATTAATAGATCCGAGCTATGGAGTAGAGGACGCGTCCCTAAAAAAGGAGGTCATACTGAGGAAATCAAAGTGATAGTTGATAGAATTGTAAGTTGCTTATTACAACATATTGATTATATTAATTTGT
>JXTB01000010.1:1617414-1650488 GCA_002914805.1 Parasponia andersonii
GTTTATAAGTTAATAAAGGTACTAAACTTGAATTAATAACACTTGTTGGGTGGAAGATTAATTAAAATTACTTATGTTTACTTTATGCTTATATATAGTGCCCAAGACAACCGACAAGTATTGAGTGCGGATTCTACATATGTAAATTTATGAGAGAAGTCATTGAATAAGTCAATGTTAAATCATTTACCACAATGATATGTAACCATATATTTAATTAGTTCTATTCTAATTTATAGTTTGATTGATAACTTTCTAACAAATAAGGTGTTTGAATTTGTAATTTGATGGACAAAATTTCTATACAAAGGATGATATCAACGGACTTCTTGAAGAGTGGGTCGAAGAACTAATACAATTTCTCATTTGAGGTTCTTAATCTTTGTTTATTTAAACTATATGTAGTCTTTGATGATGATGATAGTTTGGCTTAGAAAACTAATATATATATATACTTAGTTTATATAGACTATATGGATATGATTATGATCAAGTTATTATGTTAATTTAATATTAGTATGTAAATATATATTTATACTCTATTTTATTTTAAATATTTGATGTATGTAATGAATTTGGATTACATTTATAAAATTCCAGGGAGTAGTATAGATAAATACGTTACAAATACCCCCTGGAAATATGAACCACGACGCTTATAAGGCGCCGAGGAAGAATTTATCTACTAAGGTGCCTTGGAGATGCCATGAAAGACATCTTCCACGGCGCCTTGGTATTTAGATATTAAGGCGCTTAACAGGCGCTGTGGAAGATGCCTTTCACGGTGCATAATAAGCGCCTTGGTAGACTTTCCACGACGCCTTATAAGCGCCTTCGTAGCCAAGGCCTATTACGGTACTTGCAACCAAGGCGCTTTTGTGGGCGCCGTGAAAGGCCTTTTAAGGAACTTATAAAGCGCCTTGAAAGGCCTTTTTTGTTGTAGTGTCAACAAGTTAGTATTACCCCAAATAGTTTTAATAGGGGCTTTTCCATTTCTGAGTGAAGTCACAGTAAGATTCAGAGAGACACTTGGTTCTGGAGTCAAGATAATGATGATAGATTGCAATTTCAGAAGATTTTGGACAAATTTACAATGTAATCTGAGCAAAAGAGGTGAAGGCAAGGTCTTCAAAGTCATAGTATCTTAGCAGTCATGGTCATCTTTCCAAGCTTTAAGAGGAATTGATGAACATAGTGTTCTATTTTTCAAACTTCTGAGGATAAATTCTTCACCTATCACTCTTAATATGGATTAGGATTTCTACGCTGCGATTTAATGTTCTGTAACCACTGTCTCCCTCAAGAGCCACAAAGGTGGTCAAATTGGGTAATATTTTTGGAGAAATTGGGGTTTAATGACAATATTTGTGCAAATCAGGAGTAAATAGCCATTAAACTTGAAGAAAAAGAAGACGAGGAGGAAGAGGAGGGGAGGGGGAAGCACCAATCAAGTGGTCATGCTAGAACCAATACCGCTAGTTAAGTTGTTATCAATGACTACTCGGTTCTTCGCTCAATGCGTGAGAACCAGAAAACTCATATTGCCACCATGCAAAACTACCTTGGTGAGTTAGATAGTCAGCTCGAGAAACTCAGAGAAATGGATTTTGAATGAATGGATTAGAGGTAAATCTCGGTTTGTTTGGTCTAATGATAGTTAATCAGGACTTTTTAATCAATGATTCAAAGTAATGGGCGATATATCTTAGTTTGTTAGGTTTAGTAGTGGTTAAATAGGGCTTTTGAATGAATGATATATCTTCATTTATTAGGTTTAATGGCGGTTAATTAGGACTTCAAATGAATGATTTAAGTAATGGATGATATATCATAGTTAGTTAGAATTAAGAGTGGTTAATTATGGTATACTATTAGACAAATTTAAAAATTTAATATCCAATTTTATTTATTTACTTGATTAAAATTCACACTCTAGTTAATGGTTGTCGTTGTTGTTATTGCTGCTGCATAAATATTAGTTTTAAATGACATAATCTTGTTAGTAAGAACAGAAATTTATGATTATATAGAATTTTTTATATGTCTCAGCATTTTTTTTGTTTATTGTTTTTCCTTTTTCTATTACTATTTCAATAACTAATAAGGGAAAGAAACATTCAAAGCTTGGTACTTCAAAATTGAGCGCCTGAAATAAAATTTTTGCAATGATGATTTTTTTTTTTTGGTAGCGTGAGGTATAAATATCAGTTTTATGTTGAAGAAATCATTATAAAATATATTTTATAGCAGAAAAGTAAATAATATAAATAATAAAAACTAACTTGTTGTGTACAAATGAATAAGTCCTTGTACACAGAGAGCAAATGGAATGAAAAAAAGGAAAGATTTTCTTTTCATATGTTTAATTTTAAATATTAGTTATATATGTTTTTTCATCTCTTCTTTTTTTTTTCTACTCATTTCTTTTTTTACAAATTAGTAAACATGTAACTATATAGTTAAAGGTTTTAATAGGAGTTTGATCAAACAGATTGTGTTCACCATTCTGATATAATTTTTGAAAGGGATAACTACAAAAAAAAATATCTTGAAGTATGATCTTTCTGAAATTTTAGCCATGTCTTTTGGATTGTGCAAAAATATACTTAAATCTTCTTTCTGTGCACAAATTAGGTGATTTGTACTAACTGTTTTAAGTTATTTTCAATAATTTTTTTAAGTTAGTAGAAATAAGATATTCTCAATTTAGATTCTATATTTAGTGTGAAATTTATTGGTCAATTTATATGCAGAAGGTATAAATTTACAGAGATTTGAAATATGAGGGTATAATTTTGCACAAATAAAAAGACAGTTAAATTTATGACCATACTTTAGGATTTTTCTTACAAACAACCCTTCTTAAAATATAGGAGAACTCAATGATCAAGACGCCTTCACATTCTGAAGCAGAAGCAATAGTTTTAAAAAGTTTGAACATAAAAGATTGTTAATAAACCATAATATCAATTTACCTTTTCCACAAAATAAAAGAAAACCTTAATAAGAAGGACGGAAATAACACAAAAATAAAATGACTAGAGAAGGAGGGATTGTTTATGTATAAACGTTTTCAATAGAGAGAGAAAGAAGAAATAGAAAAAGAAATCTGTGTTCTTTGGGAATTTTATACGTGTAAAACTGTTTTAATTAAACGGGCATAGTTATTTTATAAGTTGGGCAAAAGGTCTAATTTCCTTCATTATATTTCAAAAATGAGCTAATAGCACCGACGTAGTTAGTGTGTTTTCTTTGACATTCAATGTCGATTTTAAACTCATAATGCTATTTCTTCTTTGACGATCAATATGTAGTATAGGTGATGTGAGAGGTCTTTGCTTGGTAGTAGTGCAAAGATGAAGGAGCAAACGTGGTTGGTGGGGGCAGATCATCCAATGCATGTTCGTATCACATTCTTGTTACAGGCTTATTTTATGAAATATGATCTTTTTGACTCCATTCTAAAATCAAGGGGAACCTTGGTTAATCATGATGTTAATGTAAAAACCCGGAATTTTTGAGGCTAATTTGGATAATTTATCAATTTTTCGGATATAATATTATGGGGATTAATTTACAAAAGTTTGGTGCAGAGGGACTAAATTGTAAATTTTGGAGAGACTAGATTGATAGAGATTTGAAATTTGGGGATTTATGTGTAATTTTTGAAAAATTACACAGCCCATTCAAAACAGGCCACGTGGCATGTTCACTCATTTTTCTTCTCTCTCTTCTCTCTCTTCTTCCCCGATTTCTCTCTCTCTTTTTCTCTCTTTGCATTTTTCAGCCGCCGACGCCCAACCGCTACAGGGACCACTCCGGCCACCATCCGCCTGCACCATCGACCGGCGAAGGATCGCCGTGCCGTGCCGAAGCTCCGCCGCGGCTCGCCAGCCGCCGCCGACGTTTTCATCGCCGGAAAACTCCATAGAAGACGATTTGAGCTTTTTCGGATTTTTGACCGCCGACGACGATTCTGGCCACCGTTCGACTCCTAACCGGTCCTGTTGGATTCGTCTCGTCTCAAGGATCATCAAGGTATATATATCTCAACCCCATTTTGTCCGGATTGAAAGTTGCCATTTTTGGGCATTTCGAGTTTATGGTTGTAGTTTTTTATCCGGCCGTTGGATTATGTTTTTGAGTTCATTTTTGGAATGTACTCGGAAAATGGAGAAGTTTGATATATATATATATATATTGTGTTGTTTGGTGATCGACACAAAAATCGAGATCGGATGGTCGATATTTTATCTCATTTTGCATGCCACCGGTCTGGTGTGGGCCCGGATCAGACTTGGACAAATTATATGTCTAATCTAGCTATTTTGGGTGCTAGGAATTCAACGAAGAAGGATGTTTGCGAAATTGAAGCTCTGGTGAGAAATTGACTTTTCGCAAGAGGACGATCGAGGGCTTAGAATTGGTTCCCAACCCTTCGGGCGATCGTCAACGACACCTTGAGGACTCAATAGCGTGACATCGCTATTCCGGTGAGGTAGGGGTTTAGTTACATTCGTTTTATACCATATTTGAGTTAAAACTTATTTTCTGCAGCATATAAAAACAAGTGTGTTTTTAAGGATTTGAATTACATATGATGGAATCTAGTTGTACGATATATACTGTAGTGCTCTAGGAATTTGCTGTGTGCATGTTATTTTGGGTATATCAAAAATAGGGCCGTTATGCTGCCCGTTTTTCTATAAAACCCTATTATGCATGTTTTACTAAAAAACTAGAGTATATTAGTTTTTACACTTCAGGTTTGGATTGCACGTGTCATAGGATCATCATGAGCACTGTGTTAGTATCGTGGGTTTTACAGTGTGGCGCTGTGTGCTCCACCGTCGGTGAAAGTCCATAAACTTGCGTGGGGTTTGTTATTCTGATTACCTCCCCATTTGGCAGGCGTAGGCAATTCGGTTGCCCTTCCAGGTTTGGTAGGCGACATACGAGTGTCCCCTCCGAGTATGGGCTTAGGTGTCAGGCAGGCTGTTAGGCATACTTAGTGCCATCATCCTGTGTTTCCACGGATAAGAGGATGAGAGCTCATGAGTATAGGTTGATTTGTGTCATGTGCATATGGATTGATGGTTTTGATTACACTGTTTTATATATATGGGCTCCCGGTTGGGATTGTATATATATATGTGTGTATGTTTTGGATTTGAACTAACCATACAGGAGTTTTCCATCACTGAATTGTTTTTCTTCGAGGTAACTATTTTTCTACTGGGCATTGTATGCTCACCCCCTTTCTTCCCTTCCTCAGGTGGTATTTAGTGCGATCTTGGTAATCAGGAGGAGTAAGAGGCCATCTTAACCGTAGTTCATTTCTTAGTAATGCTAGAAGTCTACTGTTATAGTGTTTGGACTGTTTGGGGTTTTGTATTAGCATTGAACTAAGATTACTACTTTCTATTTTATCTGTAAACTTATGTATGCCATTTTGGGATTTGACTTATTGTTATAGATGATGATGATGCTTGGACTTATATTTGATTTTCCTGTTTTTCAATTATTATTCGGTCTATGTTTAATGGTATATACGAACTGTGGGAGAGGTTCATGGGATGAAATTCTAAATACTTTATCAAAATGGACTGTTTACAAAACTAAAAATTTTTAGACACTTTTCAAATAAATCATGGAATTTCCCATCTTTGTGAAATTCCCCTTCTGCCACTGGCCCGGGATTTGGGTTATGACAGAAATTTTTGGTATCAGAGCTTTGAGTTTAATAGCTCGGACGTATCACCATTACACTATGTTGAAGTTATTTTATGACAAGCATGCATCATTATCTCACAAATAGTTTGGCATATTGTTTCAGACTTGTAAAGATGCCTTCTAGAAGAGTTCCAAGGCACCAGCCAGGTGCCGAACCTCCTCAACATCCAGATTTCTCTAATCTTATCGAGGCAATGCAGCAAACATTTGTCCAGATGAGCAACCTAGACTATTAGCCTCCAGCTCCGAGGGCACGTCAGCTAGATCAGTCAGATTACCTCCAGCAATTCATGTGCCTCCAGCCAGGGCAGTTTGACGGGAGACCAAATCCTCTCGAGGCAATTGCTTGGTTGCGTGAGATGGAGAGGTATTTTTGGTCCCTTAGTGCTCCGGTAGATTTTTGGGCAATCTTTGCCATTACCCATCTATCCGGGAGTGCTATTCGTTAGTAGGAGACTGTGGAGCGGATGCAGGATGTTGTGGGTCTTACTTGGGAAGGCTTTGAGCGGATTTTCAAGGCTTAGTATGCCAATGAGGATCAACAGGATGAGATTATGAATTGGTTTGAGACTTTGCTCCAAGGTAACAGAATAGTGAATGAGTACCTGATTGAGTTCACTGAGTTGGCAAGTGTTGCCCTTGACCCAGGTACGAGTGAGAAGTCCCGAGTTGTCAAATTCAGGAGTCGTCTAAATCGGAACATTTTTAACAGGATTGGTACCCAGACTTTCCATACTCTTCCTGAGATTACAGTAGCTGCCCAGCGGGTAGAGGCCATCGAAGAAGGATTGGATTCCAGGAGGAACCAATGGAGAGGTAATGATAGGAAAGCCACCAAAAGGAACCAGGGGTAGTGGTCAGCCCAGGGTACTCCGAGCAGTGGGAGCTCGAACAGTAGTGGTTCTTCTGAGGTGGCAGAAATAGTCCTTACGGAGGATGTTTTGTTTGTGGCCGGCTAGGTCACCGGAAGAAAGAGTGTCCTACTCGCCTGCAGAAATCTCCTCTTTCTCAACCGTAGGGGAGCCAGTTATGTTTTGTTCCTTATCAAAACACTCAGGCAAGGCCGTAACAATCACAGGGTGCTTCGCAGACTTTTTCTTCCCCTCAGCCTTATCAGCATCAGTACCGCCCTCAGGGTTACACTCAGAACTTTCAGGCTCCTCATGCCTCAGGGAGTCAGAATGGGCGCGGTTATGGCAGTAGTGATCCAGGCTCCAGTAGAAGCTGACCTGGTCAGGGGAGAGGTAACAAAGGGAAAGGAAAAGTGACTTGCCAAGCCTATGCTTTTACTGGAGCCGACGACACTCAGGATCGCACCGGTCGAAGTGTTGTTGATGGTATGATCCTTATTTCACACTCTTGGGCACATGTTTTGTTTGATACTAGTGCATCCCATTCATTCATATCCTTATTGGTTGCTCAACTATTGGGGTTGGAATTTTTTGATTTGGATTATGTATTGAAGTTGGGTACACCTTTGGGAGGAGTAGCCGATGTGTCTAGTGTGTGTAAGTCTTGTCAGGTTGTGATTAGTGATAGGGAGCTTCTTGCTAATTTGATTGTGTTGCCGATGGGATAGTACGATGTAATACTCGGTATGGATTGGTTGTCAAAATATTGAGCGGTTGTGAACTATCTTATGAAGCGGGTGACTCTTTTTCCTAGTGATGGATATCCTATTGTCTATCAGGCTGAGATGAGTCTGTTGAAGCCTAGTCCTATTCTGAAAGTGTGCATGGGTGGAAGAAAGAAACTTGAGTGTTATGGGAACTTATTTGCTATAGATGGCAAGGTGAGGACAGACGATCAAGACCCATGGATTCCGGTGGTATGTGAGTATTCGGAGGTGTTTCCTGAAGACTTACTGGGGTTATCACCAGACAGGGAGATCGAAATCTGTATTGAACTAGTTCCTAGAGCCCAGCCAGTTTCTATTCCGGCTTATTGCATGGCACCTGCTGAGATGGAAGAATTAAGAGAACAGTTGGACGATCTACTTTCCAAAGGCTTTATTCATAGTAGCACTTCTCCTTGGGGTGCTCCTGTTTTGTTTGCAAAGAAAGCTGATAGTTCATTGAGACTTTGTGTGGACTACAGGAAGTTGAATTAGCTAATGGTGAAGAACAAGTATCCCTTGCCAAGGATAGATGAGTTGTTTGATCAACTCGGTGGTTCGAGGTGCTTCTCTAAGATTGACTTGAGATCCGGTTATCATCAGTTGAAGATGAAAGAGGATGATATACTTAAGACAGCATTCAAAACCCGATATGGTCACTTTGAGTTTCTAGTGATGCCATTTGGTTTGACGAATGCCCTTGCAGCCTTTATGGATCTCATGAATTGGGTTTTCAGGCCGTTTTTGGATCCTTTTATGGTTGTGTTCATCGACGACATCTTGGTATATTCCAAACTCGAGAAGAGCATGTCGAACATCTGGGAATAGTACTTAAGACCCTGAGAGATCATCAGTTGTATGCCAAGAAATCGAAGTGTGACTTTTGGATGTCAGAAGTGAAATTCTTGGGTCATGTGATTTCTCACAGAGGTATTTCAGTCGATCCCGCTAAGATCGAAGCTGTTCTGGAATGGGAAAAACCGAGAAATGTGACGGAGGTACGTAGTTTCCTTGGATTAGCAGGCTACTACTGTCGTTTTGTGCAAGATTTCTCGAGAACTGCTTTGCCTTTGACCAAGTTGATCAGGAAGGACGTTAAGTTTGTTTGGGATCACGAAAGTAAAGAAGCTTTTGTCAGGTTGAAGCGGAGTTTAACCACTGCACCTGTTCTTACTGTTCCTGACAGTAACGAGCCTTATGTGGTGTATACCGATGCTTCGAAGATAGGTTTGGGATGTGTCTTCATATAGAATGGTCGAGTTATGGCTTATGCTTCTCGTCAGTTGAAGTTACATGAAAGGAACTATCCCACCCATGATCTGGAAATTGCAGCAGTGATCTTTGCTTTGAAGATTTGGAGATGTTACTTGTATGGTATGAAGTTCAACATATTCTCCGATCATAAGAGTTTGAAGTATCTCTTTACTCAGAATGATCTGAACTTGAGATAGCGAAGATGGGTTGAGTATATGGAGGATTATGACTTCGACCTATAGTATCATCCTGGTAAAGTCAATGTTGTAGCTGATGCACTGAGTAGGAAGCCTCGTGGTGTACTAGCTGCACTAGTGTTCGAAGATTAGAAAAACTCAGTTGCGATTGGTGACTATAACTTGCAGTACTTCAAGAATGAAGGTATTGATTGCCTGAGCAACATTGTGATTTAACCATCTCTTCTCCAGACTGTCCAGCAGAGTCAGTGGCAAGACAGGGAGTTGAGGACAACCTAGAACTGACTTCAGAATGGTGAACAGTTAGATGGTTGGAGCACTAATAGAGAAGGGTTCTTACTTTTCAGTGGGAAGTTGGCTGTAGCTGATGACCCTAATCTTCGAGAAACCATTCTAATTGAGGCTCACAAATCAAGGTTCGCAGTACATCCGGATAGTACTAAGATGTACCAGGACTTGAAGTTGCAGTATTGGTGGAAAGCAATGAAGAAGGATATAGCTACTTTTATGGCTAAGTGTTTGACTTGTCAGCTAGTCAAAGCTGAACACCAGAGACTGGCTAGATTACTTCAGCCATTGCCAATTCTAGATTGGAAGTGGGACAAGATCACGATGGACTTTGTGACCAGTTTGCCGAAGACCTTGAGTAAGAACGACGCAGTTTGGGTGATAGTCGATCGGTTGATGAAGAGTGCTCACTTTATACCGATCCGGATTGACTACTCTCTTACTAAGCTCAGTAGACTGTATGTGGAGAACATCATATGCTTGTATGGTGTGCCTTTAAGCATAGTATCTGACAGAGATCCAAGGTTTACTTCTAAATTTTGGAGAGCCTTACAGAAAGTGTTTGGTACGCAATTGGATATTAGTACAGCTCATCATCCTGAGACAGATGGTCAGTCTGAAAGGACAATTCAGAATCTTGAGGACATGCTATGTTGTTGCATACTGGACTTTGGTGGGAACTGGGATGACCATCTTCCTTTAGTGGAATTTGCTTATAATAACAGTTATCAGACCAGTGTGGGTGTGGCTCCATATGAGGTATTATATTGGAGGCTGTGTAGATTACCTTTGTGTTGGGCTGAACTAGAAGATCATGTTACTCTTGGACCTGAACTAATTGAGGAGACTACTGAGAAGATCAAGGGTATCCAAGAGAGACTCAAAGAGATTCAGAGTTGCCAGAAGAGTTATGCTAACCCTAAGAGACGTGAGGTAGAGTTCAATACTGGTGATTCCGTATTCTTGAAAACGACTCCAAAGCAAGGTGTGACAAGATTTTTAATTAAAGGTAAGCTTGCTCTGAGGTATATTGGTCCCTTTGAGATCACTGAGAGGATTAGACCAGTGGCGTATCGCTTGAATCTGCCTGCACAGTTGGGTCACATGCATAATGTGTTTCACGTGTCAATGTTGAAGAAATATACGCCGGACTCATCTCATGTTATCCAGTACATGCATGTACCGATCTAAGAAGATGTGTCCTACGAAGAACAGCCTGTTGGCTTGTTGGCTTGTTGGCTAGGGAGTTGAAAGTGCTTCGCAATAGAAAGATCCCACTTGTCAAGGTGCTTTGGGAACATCACAAAGAAGACGAGGCTACTTGGGAACTCGAGACAGAGATGTACGAGAAGTACCCTCTTTTGTTTAACTTTCAGTTAGAAGTTGTATTGTGATGTAAACCTTGACTTGCATTTTGAATTTCAAGACGAAATTCCTATAAGGAGGGGAGAATGTAAAAACCTAGAATTTTTGTGGGTAATTTGGATAATTTACCAATTTTCCAGATATAATATTGTGGGGAATAAATTGTAAAAGTTTTGTGCAAAGGGACTAAATTGCAAATTTTGGGAGGACTTGATTGATAGAGATTTGAAATTTTGGGACTTATGTGTAATTTTTAAAAAATTACACAACCCATTCAAAACAGGCTACGTGGCCTGTTCACTCATTTCTCTTCTCTCTCTTCTTCCCTGATTTCTCTCTCTCTCTCTCTCTCTCTCTCTATCTCTCTTTCTGTGTTTTTCAGCTGCCGACACCCGACCGCCGCAGGGAGCGCTTCGGCCACCGTCCGCCCACGCCATGGACCAGCGAAGGATCGTCGTGCCGCGCCGAAGCTCCGCCGCCGCTCGCCAGCCGCCTCCGACGTCTGCATCGCCGGAAAACTCCATAGAAGCCGATTTGAGCTTTTTCGGATTTTTGACTGCCGGCGACGATTCCGGCCACCGTTCGACCCCCAACCGGTCCCGTTGGATTCGTCTCGTCTCAAGGATCATCAACTTATATATATCTCAACCCCATTTTGTCCGGATTGAAAGTTGCTATTTTTGGGCATTTCTAGTTTATAGTTGTAGTTTTTGATCCGGCCGTTGGATTGTGTTTTTGAGTTCATTTTTGGAATGTACTCGGAGAATGGAGAAGTTTGATATATATATATTGTGTTGTTTGGTGATCGGCACAAAAATCAAGATTGGATGGTCGGGATTTTATCTCGTTTTACGTGCCACCAGTCCGGTATGGGCCCGGACCAGAGTTGGACAAATTATATGTCTAACCTAGCTATTTTGGGTGCTAGGAATTCAGCGAAGAAGGATGTTTGCGAAATTGAAGCTCTAGTGAGAAGTTGACTTTTCGCAAGAGGACGATCGAGGGCTTGGAATCGGTTCCCAACCCTCCGGGCGATCGTCAATGACACCTTGAGGACTCAATAGCGTGGCATCACTATTCTGGTGAGGTAGGGGTTTAGTTATATTCGTTTTATACCGTTTTTGAGTTAAAACTTATTTTCTGCAGCATATAAAAACAAGTGTGTTTTTAAGGATTTGAATTATATATAATAGAATCTGGTTATATGATATATACTATAGTGCTCTAGGAATTTGCTGTGTGTAGGTTATTTTGGGTATATCAAAAATAGGGCCGTTATGCTGCCCGTTTTTTTATAAAACCCTATTATGCATGTTTTACTAAAATACTAGAGTATAGTAGTTTTTACACTTCAGTTCTGGATTGCACGTGTCATAAGATAATACATGAGCACCGTGTTAGTATCGTGAGTTTTACAGTGTGGCGCTGCGTACTCCACCATCGGTGAAAGTCCGTAAACTCGCGCAGGGTTTATTCTTCTGTTTACCTCCCCATTTGGCAGGCTTAGGCAATTCGGTTGTCCCTCCAGGTTTTGTAGGCGACACACGGGTATCTCCTCTTAGTATGGGCTTAGGTGTCAAACAGGCTGTTAGGTATACTTAGTGCCATTATCCTGGGTTTCCACAGATGAGAGGATGAGAGCTCGTGGGTATAGGTTGATTTGTGTCATGTGCGTATGGATTGATAGTTTTGATTACATTATTTTATATATATGGGCTCCCAGTTGGGATTATATATATATATATATATATATATGTGTGTATGTTTTGGATTTGAACTAACCATGCATAAGTTTTCCATCACTAAATTGTTTTTCTTCGAGGTAACTATTTTCCTACTGGGCTTCTTCCCTTCCTTAGGTAGTGTTTAGTGCGATCTTAGTAATCAGGAAGAGTAAGAGGCCATTTTGACCGTAGTTCATTTCTTAGTAATGCTAGAAGTCTACTGTTGTGGTGTTTGGACTATTTGGGGTTTTGTATTATCATTGAACTAAGATTACTACTTTTTATTTTGTCTGTAAACTTATGTATGCTATTTTGGGATTTGACTTGTTATTATAGATGATGATGATGCTTGGACTTATATTTGATTTTTTCGTTTTTCAATTATTATTCGGTCTATGTTTAATCGTGTATACGAACTGTGGGAGAGGTTCACGGGATGAAATTCTAAATATTTTATCAAAATGGACTGTTTACAAAACTAAAACTTTTTAGACACTTTTCAAATAAATCATGGAATTTCCTATCTTTGTGAAATTCCTCTTCTGCCTCTGGCCCGGATTGTGGGTTGTGACAATTAACATTGCTTAAATTAATTACTTGGATTAAGTGTGATGAATAGTATGGCTGCCCAACCATTTTTAGGCACAGTCACAGTGTTTGACTTCAAAAAGATTGTTTGTAGCCTAATTTGTCCTTGTTTTTGTCAAAATTCCCCGAAGCATAACAAACCACATAAAAAATTAATATAGCCATAAAGATCGATGCATTTGATTATCTACTCTTATTCTTTCATCTTTTCACTACCATGTACCAAGAAAAGTCCTGTCATGCCACCTATACTACATTTGGTATGTCGAAGAAAATATACTACTGTGAGTTTAGAATCGATGTTGTGTCAATGAAAACATAACTGACCACGTCAGTGCTATTAGCTCATTTTTGAGATATAAAGGAGGAAAAGACCTTTTGCCAACTTATAAAATAATTATTCCTGTTTTATTAAAGTAGTTGTATACGTATAAAATTCCCAAAGTACACAGATTTCGTTTTCCATTTCTTCTTCGTCTCTCCGTTGAAAATGTTCATGCATACACAATCCCTCCCTCAATCGTCATTTTTATATTTATGTTGTTTTCGTCCTTATTATCAAGGTTTTCTTTTATTTTTTGGAAAATATAAACTGATATTATTGTTTATTAATAATATTGTATTTTCAAACTTGCTAAAACAATTATTTCTACTTCAGAATTTCAAGGCATCTCGATCTTTGTATTTTACTATTTCAAGAATCATAATAGAATGGTGCACATAAATTATAAAATTCCCGTTAGAAAATTCAATGAGTGGAAAAGAAAATGAGGGACTAAGAAATATGTATAACAAATTGGTGTATAAAACTAAATACATGAAAGATAAAATCCTTCCCTTTCTTCGTTCCTTTTGCTCTCTGTGTACAAGGGCTTGTTCATTTGTATACACCAAGTTGGTTTTCATTACCTATTTTATTTACATTTCTGCTGGAAAATATCTTTTATAAGGATTTCTCGAAAATAAAACCGATATTTATACCTCACACTGCAAAACATCATCTTTGCGAAAGTTTTACTTCAGCCACTCGATTTTGAAGTACTGAGCTTTGAACGTGTCTTTTTTTTGCGTTAATTAGTTGGTGAAATGACAAGGGAAAAAGAAAATATAGTAAACAAGGAAGATGCTAAAACACATCAAAGATTTTGTATAATCATAAATTTCTATTCTTACAAACAAGACTATGTCATCAAAATCTAATATTAAAGTAACCAAAAAAAAACTATAAAGTTTCAGTCATTTAGAGTGTGAATTAATCAAACCGGTGACTAAAATTGGATATTGAATCTAAAGTTAAGTCTAATACTATACTACAATTAACCACCATTAGTTCTAATTAATCCTGATATACCATCTATTACTCTGAATCATTCATTCAATAGTTCGAGTTAACCACCATTAAACCTAACAAACCAAGATAGACTATTCATTCAAAAGTCCTAATTAACCACTGTTAAATCTAACAAACTAAGATATACCGCCAATTACTTTGGTTAATTCATTAAAAAGTCCTAATAAACCACCATTAGACCTAACAAACTTAGATTTACTTATGCTTCATTCATTCAAAAGCCATTTCTTTGAATTTCTCGAGCTGACCGTCCAACTCGCCCAAGTAGTTTTGCATGGTGGCAATATGAGTTTTGTAGTTCTCACGCATTGAGTGAAGAGCTGAGTAGTAGTTGATGACTACTTGATTGGTGGTGTTGGTTCTAGCCATGACCACTTGATTGGTGCCTCCTCTTCCTCCTCATTCCTCTTCATCTTTTTTTTCTCTTTATGATCAATGACTGCTTTTTCCTTATTTGCAGGGGCTAATTTTTCCTGATTTGCATAGATATCATCACTAAGCCAAATTTCTTCCAAATATTATCCAATTCGAACACCTTTGTGACTCCCAAGGGAAACAATAGTTGTGGATTATTAGATTGCAACACAGAAACCCTAATCCACATCAGGATGACATGTGAAAGATTTATCATGAGAAGCTTGAAAAATGGAACACTATGTTCATCAATTCCTCTTAAATCCCATAAAGACCTCCATGACTGCTGAGACCTCCATGACTGTTGAGACGTGGTGACATCCAAGACCTTGTCTTCACTTTTCCGCTTAGATTATATAGAAAACATGTTCAAAACCTTCTGAAATTACAATCTATCATCGTTATCTCAACTCGAGAGCCAGGTATCTCTATAAATCTTTCTGCTATTTCATTGGGATTGCAACACAGAAACCCTAATTCACATCAAGATGATAGTTGAAGGATTTATCCTCAGAAGCTTGAAAATAGAACGTTATATTCATGAATTCCTCTTAAATCCCATAAAGACCTCCATGATTACGGAGACGCGGTGACCTTGAAGACCTTACCTTCACGTTTTCTGCTCAGATTACGCAGTAAACGTGTCCAAAACTTGGTGAAATCATAATCTATCATCGTTATCTCAACTCAAGAGCCAGGTATCTCTATGAATATTTCTGCGATTTCATTGGGATTGCAACACAGAAACCCAAATTCACATCAGGATGACAGGTGAGGATTTATACTCAGAAGCTTTAAAAATAGAACATTATATTCATCAATTCCTCTTAAATCCCGTAAAGACCTCTATGACTGCTGAGACACGGTGACCTTGAAGACCTAACCTTCACATTTTCTCTCAGATTACACAGTAAACAGGTTGAAAACTTTCTGAAATCGCAATCTATCATCGTTATCTCAACTCGAGAGCCATGTATCTCTATGAATCTTTCTTCGATTTCATCGGGAAGTGAAAAGCCCTTGTTAATACTATTCGGGGGTAATACTAACTTGTTGGCAGAGCGTGGCCATTGATAGAAGTGAGGGAAGATCTTGATCGGGTATGCTGATAAGGGTTTTAGGAGGCAGAGGACGTTTACGAATATGCAATGACTGATAACGGTTTAGGTTCCTTAGAGAATGAGATCTAATGGTAGGGTAGTCACGCTAAATAAGCAAAAGAAAAAATACGTCGTATCATTTCGCTGATATATTTGTAAAGACAATATCACAAATACATTTTAGAAATGACAACAATATTTAAGACAATTATAATATCATGACAATGAAAAAAATGACCGGAAAAAAAACGACAAATGACATTAGATAACAAATGAACAATATATAGTAAAAAAATGATATTATTCAAAAATGGAAACCTCTCTCATCTATCTTGTAAAACCAAAGAAATTATCTCAAGAGTTTTAATTTTAAGAACATAAAAACACAAACTCTTTGATGTTAATATGCTCATCATAAACTTTTGTCAGCTTGTTGTAAGAACTAATGGAACCAAATGAAAACTATTAAGAGTTTTAATCTAATTTAATTTATTAATATTAGTTTATTTATTATTTATTTTTTTGGGTTGGAGATAGATAAAAAAGTTAAGTTTTATTATTATTATTATTATTATTGTTATTGTTTTTGTTGTTGGTTTTTTTTTTTCAATAATTTTTATGGCGATTTTTCTTTTTCGTTGAAAAAAGTTTAGGAAGAGGGCAACCGACATATTACATACCCCCATTGGATATGACCATAGGAGCCTCCTAGATGCTGATAGCAATGTTCGCTAAATACTCTAAGTGGTGGTTCTACCCCTCAAGAGAGTAGTATGTCATCCCAACTCCACTAGTGAATTTAGTTTCATCTTGATCATAATCTAGACCTTAATGGTAGTCTAAGTCATATGACCTTGTGTCAGTCGTATAATCTATCATCTCCTTATTGAGAAGAAATTTAAGAAGAGGGAACATCGGGAAGAAATGTAGAAAAAGAAAAAAAAAATCTCCACATAGCATTCTTTCAATAAGTACTAGAGAATACCTATTCAATTAAAAAATATTTTCTATGAAGTATTTATTTAATATTTTATGATATCTTTCAATAAAAAAAATTAATCGTGTCAGTTCGAGTCAATTTTATGTCAAGCATGTCAACTAGAGGTATGATTTTGGAGTCGTATTATCGTGTTATGTTCAAAATTTTCAGTCTTAATTAAAGTTTGAATACTATAACTTAGTTCTTTATATTACAATATATTTACTAACTTTTAGCAAATAGATCTTAATCCTTAGTATATTGGATTAGACTTGATTTTATGAGTTTTATCATTTTGATTTAATAAAAGACTAGCTTATATTTTGAATGAGGCAAATTCCAGCATTTTGGAAATTATAATTGTTGAGTCATGTTTTGTATCATCAACCATATATTCTTATTTTGAAGTTAACAAATAGATGATTAAGAATTAATAATCTACTTGAGTCTATAGCAAGTTAAATTGAAAAGATCACAAGATATTTAAGGTAGATTATAGAAAAGAGCTTAAAGACATAGATCAAGATAACAAGACCTAGACTAGCAAAGGTTAAATATTTATCTACATATTATATGATCTTTAATAGCTTAAATTTTTCATAATATTGAAAATTTTCAAAACAAAACTGTCAAATTTATAATTTCTAATTAAAATAGAAAATTTATTTTATTCAAGCTTTTAAATTGATTTACGAATTTTTATAGTCTCTATATTACATATTAAATTAATTTATAAAGTCACTTTTTGGAAATGATTGAAAATGCCTTAAAATAAAATTAAAAATATACTCTCGGGTAAAATCGGTGGATCGACAGTGTGAATCGGTCTATTGATTCCTTTGTTTTTTGTTTTTAGCGACTTTTTAAAGTTTGAGCATTAGAACCACACTTTCAAGAGCTAGTATTTTCGGACTACTGAAAGTGTACTTTCGGTCGGTTGAAAATGACACATTATCTATCAAACAGTCTAAGATAGTTACTTTTCATTCTAGTCTATAAATGAAAACTTTTTTAACACTTGTAATAATCTTTAAATATTTTTACATTGCTTTATACATATTTTCAAATTGTTCTAATAATATTTTCTGACTCAAACTTTCAAATTTACCTTTTCAAAAAAGCTAATTGAACCAAAATAGATCATATCTTGTGTTTTCACTTATTCTCTCTAGGCTTATCTTGTATCAGTTCCTTTTATCACAAATACAATTTAGAAATGACAATATTTAAGACAACGATAATATCATGATAACGAAAACAATGACTGGAAAAAAAAACGACAAATGACATTAGTTAATAAATGAACAATATATAGTAAAAGAATGATATTAAATAAAAATAGAAACATCTCTCGTCTTATAAAATCAAAAAAAATTATTTTAAAAGTTTTAATTTCAAGAACATAAAAACACAAACTCTTTGATTTTAATATGCTTATCATAAACTTTTTTCGGCTTGTCTTAGATCCTAATAGATCCAAATGAAAACTATTAAGAGTTTTAATCTAATTTAATTTATTAATATTTGTTTATTTATTATTTATTTTATTGTTTTGAGATAGATAAAACAGTTATGTTTTATTATTATTATTATTATTAGTATTGTTATTGTTGTTCTTGTTGTAGTTGTTGGTTTTTTTTTCCAATAACTTTTATGGTGATTTTTCTTTTTCGTTGAAAGAAAGTTTGTGAAAAGGGCAACTGACATATTACATACCCCCATTAGATATGACCATAGGAGTCTCTTGGATGCTGATAGCAATGTTCGCTGAATACTCTAAGTGGTGGTTCTACCCCTCAAGAGAGGAGTACCAGTGAATTTAGTTTCGTCTTTATCATAATCTAGACCTTAATGGCAGTCTGTCATATGACCTTATGTTAGTCGTATAATGTGTCATCTCCTTACTGAGAAGAAATGTAAGAAGAGGGAACATCAGGAACAAACGTAGGAAAAGAAAAAAAAAATCCCCACATCGCTTTCTTTCAATAAGTACTAGGGAATACCATTCAATTAAAAAATATTTTCTATGAAGTATTTATTTAATATTTTATGATATGTTTCAAAAAAAAAAATTAATCGTATCAGTTTGAGTCAATTTTATGTCAAGCATGTCAACTAAAAGTATGATTTTCGAGTCGTGTTATCGCGTCATGTTCAAAATTGTCAGTCTTAATTCGAGTTTGAGTTCAATAATTTAGTTCTTTATATTACTATATATTTATTAGCTTTTAGCAAATAGATCTTAATCCTTAATATTGGATTAGACTTGGTTTTATGAGTTTTATCATTTTAATTTAATAAAAGACTAGCATATATTTTGAATGAGGCAAAATCTATCATTTTGGAGGTTATAATTGTTGAGTCATGTTTTGTATCATCAATCATACATTCTTATTTTGAAGTTAATAAATATATGATTAAGAATTAATAATCTACTTGAGTGTGTAGCAAGTTAAATTTAAAAGATCACAAGACATTTAAGATAGATTATAGAATAGAGCTTGAAGAAAAAAATCAGGATTACAAGACCTAGACTAGTAAAGGTTAAATAGTTATCTACATATTATATGATCTTTAATGGCTCAAATTTTTCATAACATTAAAAATTTTCAAAGCAAAACTGTAAAATCTATTTATTTCCAATTAAAATATGAAATTTATTTTATATATTCTTTAAAATTGATTTATGAATTTCTACAGTCTTTATATTACATATTAAATCAATTTATAAAGTCACTTTTTGGAAATGATTGAAAAAGCCTTGAAAAAATAGAAAATATACTCTTGGGTAGAATCAGCAGACTGGTAGTGAGAATCGGTCTACTAATTCCACTGTTTTCTG
Organism: Parasponia andersonii; assembly: GCA_002914805.1. Taxonomy (NCBI): domain Eukaryota; kingdom Viridiplantae; phylum Streptophyta; class Magnoliopsida; order Rosales; family Cannabaceae; genus Trema; species Trema andersonii. Next base: position 1,636,865 of record JXTB01000010.1, read on the forward strand.
TTTTTAATGACTTTTTAAAATTTGACTGTTAGAATCACACTTTCAATAGCTAGTATTTTCGGTCAGACCGAAAGTGTGTTGAAAATGACAGATTATCTATCAAACGGTCTAAAATAGCTAGTTTTCATTCTAGTCTATAAATAGAAACTTTTCTAACACTTGAAATAATCTTTGACATTTTTACATTGCCGTATACATATTTTCAAATTGTTCTAATCATCTTTTGTGAATTAAACTTTCAAATTCACCTTTTCACAAAAGTCAATTGAACCAAATTAGATCATATCTTGTGTTTTTACTTATTCCCTCTAGGCTTACCTTGTATTAGTTCCTTTTATCACAAATATATTTTAGAAATGACAATATTTAAGACAACGATAGTATCTTGACAATGAAAAAAATGACCGGAAAAAAAAAACGACAAATGACATTAGTTAACAAATGAACAATATATAGTAAAAGAATGACATCATTTAAAAATAGAAACCTCTCTTAGCCTGTAAAACCAAAAGAAATTATCTTAAGAGTTTTAATTTCAAAAACATAAAAACACAAACTCTTTTGATTTTAATATGCTCATCATAAACTTTATCGGCTTGTCCTAGATCCTATTAGAACCAAACGAAAACTATTAAGAGTTTTAATCTAATTTAATTCATTAATATTTATTTATTTATTATTTATTTTTTTGGGTTTGAGATATATAAAAAAGTTAAGTTATTATTATTATTATTATTATTATTATTATTTCTATTATTGTTGTTGTTGGATTTTTTTTTTTCCAAAAACTTTTATGGTGATTTTTCTTTTTCGTTGAAAGAAAGTTTGGGAAGAGGGCAACTGCCATATTTCATGCAACTGACATATTACATACCCCCCATTGGATATAACCATAGGAGCCTCCTAGATACTGATAGCAATATTCGCTGAATACTCTAAGTGGTGGTTCTACCCCTCAAGAGAGGAGTATCTTATCACAACCCCACTAGTGAATTTAGTTTCATCTTGATCATAATCTAGAACTTAATGGCAGTCTAAGCTATATGACCTTATGTTAGTCGTATAATGTGTCATATACTTATTGAGAAGAAATTTATGAAGAAGGAACATCAGGAACAACCTTAGAAAAAGAAAAAACAAATCCCCATATAGCATTCTTTCAATAAGTTCTAGAGAATACCTATTCAATTAAAATATATTTTATATGAAGAATTTATTTAATATTTTATGATATCTTTCATTAAAAAAACTTAGTCATGTCAGTTCGAGTCAATTTTATATCAAGCATATCAATTAAAAGTATGATTTTCGAGTCGTATTATCGTGTCATATTCAAAATTTTCAGTTTTAATTAGAGTTTGAGTACTATAACTTAGTTCTTTATATTACTATATATTTATTAGCTTTTACTAAATAGATCTTAATTCTAAGTATTGGATTAGACTTGATTTTATGAGTTTTGTCTTTTTGATTCAATAAAAGACTAGCTTCTATTTTGAATGAGGCAAATTCTAGCATTTTGGAAGTTATAATTATTGAGTCATATTTTGTATCATCAATCATACATTCATATTTTGAAGTTAACAAACATATGATTAAGAACTAATAATCTACTTGAGTGTATAGCAAGTTAAATTTAAAAGATCACAAGACATTTAAGATAGATTATAGAAAAGAGCTTGAAGACAAAGATCAAGATAACAAGACCTAGCCTAGCAAATATTAAATATTTATCTATATGTCATATGATCTTTAATGGCTCAAAATTTTCATAATACTGAAAATTTTCAAAGCAAAATTGTCAAATTTATTTATTTCCGATTAAAATATAAAATTATTTTATACAAGCTTTTAAATTGATTTATGAATTTCTATAGTCTCTATATTACATATTAAATGAATTTATGAAGTTGCTTTTTGGAAATGATTGAAAAATCCTTGAAATAAAATTGAAAATATACTCTCAGATAGAATCGGCAAACTGGCAATGAGAATCGATTTACTGATTCCTCTGTTTTTTGTGTTTAACAACTTTTTAAAATCTGACCGTTAGAACCACACTTTTTGCAGCTAGTATTTTTGGTCAGAACTTTCGGTCTGCTAAAAAATGACAAATTGTCTATCAAACGGTCTAAAACAACTAGTTTTCATTATAGTCTACAAATAGAAGCTTTTCTAATATTTGAAATAATTTTTGAACATTTTTACATTTTTTTATACATATTTTCAAGTTGTTTTAATCATCTTTTATGAATCAGACTTTCAAATTCGCCTTTTTACAAAAGTCATTTAAACTAAACTACATCATATCTTGTATTTTTACTTCTTCTCTCTAGGCTTACCTTGTATCAGTTCCTTTTATCACAAATACATTTTAGAAATGACAATATTTAAGTCAACGATAATATCATGACAATGAAAAAAATGACCGGAAAAAAAAAAGACAAATGACATTAGTTAACAAATGAACAATATATAGTAAAAGAATGACATTAGTTAAAAATGGAAACCTCTTTCATCTTGTAAAATCAAAAGAAATCATCTTAAGAGTTTTAATTTCGAGAATATAAAAATACAAACTCTTTGATTTTAATATGTTCATCATAAACTTTTGTCGGCTTGTCCTAGGACCTAATAGAACCAAATGAAAACTATTAAGAGTTTTAATCTAATTTAATTTATTAATATTTGTCTATTTATTATTTATTTTTTTGGGTTTGAGATAGATAAAAAAGTTAAGTTTTATTATTAATATTATTATTATTATTATTTTTATTGTTATTGTTGTTTTTTTTTTCCAATAACTTTTATGGTGATTTTTTTTTTTCGTTGAAAGAAAGTTTGGGAAGAGGGCAATCGACATATTACATACCCCTATTGGATATGAGCATAGGAGCCTTTTGGATGCTGATAGCAATATTCGCTGAATACTCTAAGTGGTGGTTCTACCCCTCAAGAGAGGAGTATGTCATCCCAACTCAACCAGTGAATTTAGTTTCATCTTGATCATAATCTAGAACTTAATGGCAGTCTAAGTCATATGACCTTATGTTAGTCATATAATGTGTCATCTCCTTATTGAGAAGAAATTTAAGAAGAAGGAACATCAGGAACAAATGTAGAAAAAGAAAAAAAAATCCCCACATAGCATTCTTTCAATAAGTACTAGAGAATACATATTCAATTAAAAAAATATTTTCTATGAAGTATTTATTTAATATTTTATAATATCTTTCATTAAAAAAATTAATCATATTAGTTCGAGTTAATTTTATGTCAAGCATATCAACTAAAAGTATGATTTTTGAGTTATGTTATTGTGTCATGTTCAAAATTGTCAGTCTTAATTAGAGTTTGAGTACTATAATTTAGTTCGTTATATTACTATATATTTACTAGCTTTTAGAAAATAGATCTTAATCTTTAGTATTGGATTAGACTTGGTTTTATGAGTTTTATCATTTTGATTTAATAAAAGACTAGCTTCTATTTTAAATGAGGCAAATTCTAGAATTTTGGAGGTTATAATTGTTGAGTTGTGTTTTACATCATCAATCATCCATTCTTATTTTGAAGTTAATAAACATATGATTAAGAACTAATATTCTACTTGAGTGTATAGCAAGTTAAATTAAAAAGATCACAAGATATTTAAGATAGATTATAGAAAAGAGCTTGAAGACAAAGATCAAGATCTATAATAGTGATTAAAAGATATAAACAATGAAGTACGCCTAGAGTTTAGATTATACCTATCTTTCCCCCAGGAGATTCACCCTTTCACCTTAGCAACATGCAAGACTAAATAAACATGATGAAGAAGAACGATAAGTATGAACACAATATGAACATAACTTTAAACACCAAACTCTTACTCTTTTGAAGGCAAAGCAAGATTATAATAACATGAATAATAAGAGGAGAATAAAAGAGAGTGATCTTGTTCTCAAAACCAAGATACCTCCAAAGCCTAGCTTAAGCATCTATTTATAGGAAAACTTAGAAATACAATATCAAAATTTGTAGACTAAAGATAAGAGCAAGTTGGCAACTTATTTTGGCAAATTCAGTCCCTCCCAAAGATGTATCTGAAACTCTATTAATTTAGATGAAAACTATCTTGATCGAAGAAGAGAACTTAAGCCTTTCTAAGGAGTTGTATGCCACCAAAATTGCATCCATTGGAGTTGTATTTCTTAACTTACAGCAAAATGGTGAAGATAGGTTCTGCTGAATCAAAATTGGTTGCTGATCTTATCATCTGAAAAAATCTGATATATTTTTACCCAGATTTGTATTTTTTTTTTGAATTTTCTCAAAGAATAATTCATCTAGATATTTTTATGTACATTTTCCTAGCATCAAGAATCACTCTAATTGAGATTGTAATGAGGCCAGAATGGGCCAAAAATTGAAAGGTGTTGGGCTAAATATGAATACAGTCTAATTTACAATGTTATCCATTTAAGACCCATTTTGAAATAATCTGGGCGGATTTTGTAAATTGGGTTTAGTGAGTAATTGAGTCCAGAATCCATGAGTTTAGGAATTGGATCAAAATCCTGTGTAATTTAGAATCTATGCCCATTTTACGAATTAGAGGTAATTCTTGCTTTTATGCATATGTCGACAAAAGTGCATTAAATTAGGGAATTTAATGAAACTCTAAATGTATAATGATGACCTAATCTCATAATAAATGTACACAATTAGACGTTCATCACACCCCCCAACCAGCTTATTACTAGTCCCTAGTAATTAAAGCGTTATCACTTAACAAAATTTCCTTTCGAAGTAATGACCACTTTTTCTCCCTTTGATTTATTCAAATAAACAAACTCTCAATTTTCATTGAATCAAATATTCTTAAGTTAAAATATTAATAAACCTTCCTTTTTGTACTCATGTAACAACACATAATCATGGGGCTTGATTGAAAAATATAATATAAGTTCTAATATTTCACCGAGGGTAGCTTTTTTGAGTATGGGGCAATTTTTGTTTTTATATTTGTTTCGTTTTTTTTGAACATAATATTATGAACAATACATCCTTAACCCATGTAGCGAGCTTTAGGCTAATGACTTCCAGACTAGTTGGCCTCAAGGCATTAGGTGTTGAGACACCCCTACGAGCTTAATAACTCAGGTTGTAGATGCTTTTATTAAATAAGACAATCATAGATAGTGCAATGTCTAGTTTTCTTAAGCTTTCTCCTTAACCCTTGTAACAAGTTTTGGGCAAATAGCTCCCAAGCCAGTTAGCCTTAGGGTACTAGGTGTTAAGACACCCCTTCGGGCTTAGTTGCTTGAGTCAAAAAGGCTACAAAACCAAACTTTTATACAATTTTTTTTATAATAATATGTGCCTTTTTTTTTTTATTTTACCCCTTCCCTTAGTTGCTATCTTGGATAAAATATAAGAACTTAAGTATCATAGCAGTTCAATTTGCAACCCACAATCATATGTCAAAGTGTGTGTGTGTGTGTGTGCGGAGAATGGTTTATGAATATTTGCTAAATTAGTATATGAACATAATCTAAGAGTTTATAAATTTGAATAATTCAAAAAGAGATGCATGATGAAACAATATTAGGAAAAATTAAGACTAAATGTTACATATCCACTATGATGCATCTCAAGAGTAAACTTACTCTTTACTCTATCATCAATGACATAATCGTTATGTCCAATGGTTTTAATAACAGCAAAAAGATTTTTTTTCTTTTTTCTTTTTCTTTTCGATTTTTCTTCTTTTTTTGTGTCAACTATCCCCAACCAGAATCAAATATTGTCTCAAATATCTTGAGTTAAATAAGAAAAATATAGAAAACATCACCTGTAACAGGAACTACTGAAAAGAAAAACCTGAAAGATATATAAAGAAAATAAAATGCTATGAGAAAAACCATGAGACTAGAAAGTTTTACAGACTTAGAGATAGATCCAATCTGGCTTTCTTTCAGTGTTCTTTGTTTGACCAGTCTAACTGAGTTATGGCTGGATCAACTTTTAGAACATAGATTTGCAATTGATTAATCAACTACTCAGGAGTTATAGCATAGATGAAGATTCGTCTTGAAGAGTCTGAAATAAACTTTTGTTCTACAACATGATCTATAAAGGACAATAAGCCATTAAAGAAATCATTAACATTTAACAGGCCGATTGGTTTTTGATGGATTTTTAATTGAGCCCAAGAAGTAATTTGAAAAATTTCTTCTAATGTTCCAATACCCCCTGGTAAAGCAGTAAAAGCATCAGAATGATCAAGCATCTTTTATATTCGTTCATGCATTACTGACACTTTCCCTAACTATTTTTCCAGTGATGTTTCCTTCAGTCAAAGCTTTTGGGATGATTCCCAAAACTAGGCTTCCTCCAATGAATGCAGTTGTTGACATACACTCCATTAACCCAAGACTACCTGCTTCAGTGGGAAATTCGTGAAAACTCGGATGGAGTGAGCATGGAAGTAAGGTCAAAGTTTCCAATGACGAGTGCCAGCGCCAATTTTTCCATCTCTGGATACCTGGTTTCAGCGTCAAGTAATCTCTTACTCACATAATACGCAGGTCGCTAAATATTTGAATCCTTGTGAATTAATGCGGCACTCGTCGCATACTTAGAAACAGCGAGATATAGGTACAATTCTTCTCCTGGATTTGGCTTCGACAAGAGTGGAGGGGAACCCAAGTGTTTTTTCAATTCTTGGAACGTCTGTTCGCATTTCTCCGTCCACTCGAATCTTTTTGATCCCTTCAACACCTCAAAGGGAGCTGCATTCCCTGACCCCCCTATCCGTTCGTCCAGACCTTCAAGCTCGAAGAAAAAGAAGCCAAGGAAATAGACAGATATAAGTGCCTCGTCTTCCAGACTTAGGAAACGAAAAGCACCTACCACCCTTCCAACTTCGGAACCATCTTCTCCAGAAACAGCGTCACCACCAGCTCCTCAACAAGAAGAAGGTAATCTTATGTATATACATTTTCTAATTATCATTGTATTATATCACCTCGCTTACTAACATATCTGTACAGAGATGGTTATTGGTAGCGGCCTGCGAGCACCACCCTCCACTCTCGGGTCCATGGCAAAATCCAAGACACCCGAGAGCACTCCTCCATCATCGAAAGGAAAAGAGAAGGTCGACAACTCCAAAAAATGAAAGGTTGCCTTCGAGGACATCCTGACAAGCTCGCCTCCTCCACAGCCTCAGACAATGACCATTCTGAACCACCCAAGGAGGCTGCCACCTCTTCGGAACCGATCTTGGTAGATAAGGATGAGGAGCTCTTCGCGCTCCTCAATCAATTACCAAAGAAGGCTGGTATGAGCGCAACCTTCATTGATCGCTTCACTTCCGAGGAGGTCTGGGAGAGGATGAAGCGACGATCTGCCAAGGTCGCCTTTGGTTCTGTGATGGGGATGCTGGCCAATGTAAATACCTTTTTTATTCTCTTAAATGTATTATTTCTTGGTATTAATGGTTATATTTTTAGACTGCGGCAGCTGCTGTCCTGATGCATGACCCGGTCCTCGAATGTTTGGAAATGGCCGAAAAAGTTGAAGAGATAACCCAAGCATTCGAGAACTCGGAGAAAGCTCGGGAGGAGGAGAAAAAAGCCTTTGAATTGGAGAGGCAGCAGCTACTTGAAGGCCTGGCCAAGGAGAAGCTCAAGAAGGAGAACCTTGAGGAGAAAGTCAAAGAGCTCGAGAAAACCATCTCCGAGCATCCGGATCGCATGAGGGAGGCGACAACAGAGGCGGTTCACAAAGCTATCAAAGAGTTCAAGGCGACTAAAGTCAAAGAGCTCAAAGATAAAGCTAGCGATATCGCCTCATCGACCATTATTTTTAACATCTTCTTCGAGCATCCGGACTTTGACTTCTCTGTCCTTGGCGAGGACGTGGTCGAGCTTGTCCAGAGTTGGAGGGAGGATACTGCCAAAACTGGGGATGGCAGTGCGAGCACTTCCGCATAATAAACACTTGTAATTTTTAATAATTTTTTAGAACAATGCGGGCTTGGTCCCCCTTCCTCTCTCTCCTTATGTACGGGTGCCAAAATTTTTTAATGAATATATTTTTTTTTCTTGTCAGATTTCTGCAAAATAATGAAAATACAACACTATAAGTTTAACTAAGAGTCAATTACTAAGTGACTGATCGGTACGCTTTTTGCGATTTGAATTCAACTAACTTAAAACAAGTTTTAAGTGTTAGGATAGGTTAGGTCGATTAAGAAAACAGCAAATACGAGTGATGCAAACTCAACTATTTTTCAAAAGTTCTATGGCAAAATAGGATATAGCAATATATCACATCGAACAATGAACGTTTGGCTTAGTTACTCTATTATTCGAGGAGGGAAATTACATAATACGACATGCTAAGGCATAAAGCGTGGAGAAAATCCTAGGATTTTAAGGAATTTCATATATTTCGACGATCTAAAACTCCGTCTCCTCTAAATGAACGTTTTTCATAGTCCCTTAGGAAACAAGTAGGAGATAAAATTCTGATCCCTCTGCCCCCCGAGTTTTATGGTGTCTGAAAACTGTCATAAAACTATAAAAAGATGAATTAAACGAAGTTAAAGTAATAGCCGAAGAAATATTATTGACGAACGATGTTGAATGACGAAATAATGAAGATACAGTAATCCGTTGAAAATACATGGAAGATAAACATGAAGATTCATTGATAATAACGACGAAGTTGTTCTGCATTCCAAGCATGTTCGATCTTTTGTCCGCCGATGNGGTAGAACTCTTCGAAGGACAAGATCACCAACTTCAAAATGTCTACTTTTGACTTTGGAGTTATAATATCGAGCAGTGCATTGTTGATATGATGTAATTCGAAGTTAAGATTTTTCACGCCTTTCTTCTAAAAAATCGAGTTCAATTCTCAGTAATACATCATTCTGATTTTGCTCATAAACAGATCGATGTAGAGAGCCTGCACCAATTTCAACTGGGATCATTGCTTCATATCCATAAGCTAAAGAGAATAAGCTCTCTCCAGTAGTGGTTCGTTGAGTAGCACGATAATCCCATAAAACTTCTGGAAGTACTTCTAGCCAAGCTCCTTTATGCTCCTCCAGCTTCGTCTTTATATTCTGTTTAAGAATTTTGTTTATCGCTTTGACCTGCCCATTGGCTTGCAGATGAACAACAGTAGAGAAACTCTTCTTGATGCCCAAGTTGTTGCAGAAGTCACGAAACTCATCACAGTCGAATTGTTTCCCATTATCAGAAATTATAGTATGCAGTATACCATAACGGCAGATTATAGATTTGTAAACAAATTCTACCATCTTCTTTGCAGAAATGGTGCTCAAGGCCTTAGCTTCCGTCCATTTTGTAAAATAATCGACTGCGACCACTGCATACTTCAAACCACCTCGTGCTAATGGAAGCATCCTGATAATATCAATTCCCCAAACAACAAATGGCCATGGACTAGTCATTATAGTTAAAGGAACATGTGGTTTTCTAGGAATAGTCACAAATCGTTGACATTTATCACACCTCCTAGCAAATTCCAATATATCCTTCTTCATAGTCGGCCAAAAATACCCTTGTCAAAGAATCTTGTTTGCAAGTGCTTGCCCCCCAGAATGATTTCCACATATTCCTTTATGAATTTCCCTCATAATATAACGTGCTTTTTCATCATTGACACATAATAATAATGGCGAGCTAAAACTCCTTCGATAAAGCTTCTCATCATGGATGATATAGCGGGTTGCCTTCATGCAGAGTCGCTTTGCATCGTCTTTACTCTCGGGAAGATCGCCATTTTGTATATATTGCATTATAGGATCCATCCATGATGGTTTTTCGTCAACTGGCATAGTTACTTGGTGGGTTCAACCTCGATGCTTGGCGATACAAGAAATTCAACAGGAACAACCTTCAACAACTCTGCATCTTTCGTTGAAGTAAGCTTAGCAAGTGTATCTGCCCGGGTATTTTCAATACGAGGAAGAAGCTGAATGTTATAAGTAGTGAATGTTCAGAACAATCGTTGTACCTCCTGCAAATAGGCCATCATTCTCTCTCCTCTTGCTTGGCAATCACCCTTAACCTAACAAACAACCAGATGGGAGTCATTGTACACTTCAATCATCTCGACCTTCATTTCTTGTGCAACCTTTAGCCCGGCTATCAGTGCTTCATATTCAGCCTCATTATTTGATGCTGGGAATTTGAAGCGAAGCGCATAATGAATGTTGTGCCCTTCAGGACTGATTAAAACTAGGCCTGCACCTGCTCCATTTTCATTCGATGACCCATCAACATAAAGTTTCCACAACCTTGATGTATCCGAAGCAGGTTTTTCGAGTACTCTTGTGGGAAGATCGACATCATATATAAATTCTGCAATAAAATCTGCGAGGGCCTGACCCTTTATGGCAGTGCGAGGTTAAAAATTGATGTCAAATTGACTCAATTCAACAGCCCACTTAAGCAGCCGTCCTGATGCCTCAGGTTTCTGTAGAACCTATTTCAACAGAAAATTCGTGAAAACCCTGATGGAGTGAGCATGAAAGTAAGGTCGAAGCTTTCTTGATGCGATGACGAGTGCTAGCGCCAATTTTTTCATCTCTGGATACCTAATTTCGGTATCAAGTAACCTTTTACTTACATAATAGATAGATCGCTGTATATTTTCCTCATAAAAAAAAATGCAGCACTCGTCGCATATTTGGAAACAGCGAGATATAAGCATAATTCTTCTCCTAGGTTTGGCTTCGACAAGAGTGGAGGAGAACCTAAGTGCTTTTTCAAGTCTTAGAACGCCTGCTCGCATTATTTCGTCCATTCGAACCTCTTTGATCCTTTCAATACTTCAAAGAATGGTTTGCATTTATCAGTTGACCTGGATACAAACCGACTCAGTGCAGCTACTCTTCCTGCTAGGCTCTACATATCCTTGGGTTTACGAGGAGATTGCATATCAATCAACGCTTGTATCTTCTGAGGGTTCACTTCAATACCTCGCTGATTGACCATAAAACCTAGAAATTTTCCAGATCCTACCCCGAACGCACACTTCTGGGGATTCAACTTCATTTGATATTTTTGGCGAATTTTGAACATCTCATCAAGGTGCTTGATGTGATCTTCGGCTTTCTCTGACTTCATCAACATGTCGTCGACATATACCTCCATTGTCTTGCCANGAAGCAGGTTTTTCGAGTACTCTTGTGGGAAGATCGACATCATATATAAATTCTGCAATAAAATCTGCGAGGGCCTGACCCTTTATGGCAGTGCGAGGTTAAAAATTGATGTCAAATTGACTCAATTCAACAGCCCACTTAAGCAGCCGTCCTGATGCCTCAGGTTTCTGTAGAACCTATTTCAACAGAAAATTCGTGAAAACCCTGATGGAGTGAGCATGAAAGTAAGGTCGAAGCTTTCTTGATGCGATGACGAGTGCTAGCGCCAATTTTTTCATCTCTGGATACCTAATTTCGGTATCAAGTAACCTTTTACTTACATAATAGATAGATCGCTGTATATTTTCCTCATAAAAAAAAATGCAGCACTCGTCGCATATTTGGAAACAGCGAGATATAAGCATAATTCTTCTCCTAGGTTTGGCTTCGACAAGAGTGGAGGAGAACCTAAGTGCTTTTTCAAGTCTTAGAACGCCTGCTCGCATTATTTCGTCCATTCGAACCTCTTTGATCCTTTCAATACTTCAAAGAATGGTTTGCATTTATCAGTTGACCTGGATACAAACCGACTCAGTGCAGCTACTCTTCCTGCTAGGCTCTACATATCCTTGGGTTTACGAGGAGATTGCATATCAATCAACGCTTGTATCTTCTGAGGGTTCACTTCAATACCTCGCTGATTGACCATAAAACCTAGAAATTTTCCAGATCCTACCCCGAACGCACACTTCTGGGGATTCAACTTCATTTGATATTTTTGGCGAATTTTGAACATCTCATCAAGGTGCTTGATGTGATCTTCGGCTTTCTCTGACTTCATCAACATGTCGTCGACATATACCTCCATTGTCTTGCCAATTTATTTTGCAAACATCATATTAACAGGATGCTGGTAGGTCGCTTCTGCATTGACAAGTCCGAAGGGCATCTTTTTGTAGCAGTATAATCCTCGATCAGTGATGAACGAGGTATGCTCCTCATCTAGCTCGTACATGGAGATTTGATTATATCCAGAATACGCATCCATGAAACTTAAGAGTTCATGCCCCGATGTTGCAACTACAAGCTGGTCGATTCTCAGAAGAGGGAAGCTGTCCTTCGGGCATGCTTTGTTGAGATCGGTGAAATCGATACACGATCTCCATTTCCCATTGTGTTTCTTCACCAAAACCGGGTTTGCAAGCCAGTTAGGGTAAAAAGATTCCCTTATAAATCCAATTTCGAGCAGCTTCTCCACCTCTTCTTTTAACACGACGTAGCGCTCTAGATTCATAGCTCTTCTTTTCTGCCATACAGGCTTCTTTGTTGGGTCTATGTTAAGACGGTGGCATATGTTATTCGAATCGATCCCTACCATGTCCGAATGTTGCCATGCGAAGACATCCAAGTTAGATTTCAGAAAAGCGACCAAAGATGCTCACATAGGCTCTTGAATCTTCATTCCAATCTTTAAAGTCTTGGAAGACATCTCGAATGATATATCCTCCAGAACTTCAATGGTTCCAGTTCTGACCTCTTCATCTATTTCTCAAGGATCGAAGTCTTCGCTAGTCGTGTCGATTGACGCTTAAACTGACAGTTCAACTGACGCTTTGTCTGACGATTCAATTGATGCTTCGACTGACGCTTCCTCTGGCAGCTGGACCATCATTGTGCGAGGTATTGCATCCTTTGCTGCGAGTTTCAACGAGTTGTTATAACAAGTCCGCGCATCATATTGTGTTGGGTCGGGAATTTCATAGTGAGATGGTAGATTGAAGTGACGGCTCGAAGTTCCCTCAGTGTCGGTCTTCCCAGCACAGCATTGAATGCGGAGGGGCAATTTACCACCAAAAATTGGGTCATTATCATTGAAACCCTAGGATAGATTCCAACGTTGACTATTAATTCAATCATGCCCACAGGCATTAGGCTGTCACCAGTGAAACCATAGAGCAGAGACACGGTAGGCTTCAAGTCGCTCTCATTCAACCCCATCTTCTTAAAGGCATCATAGTACAGGATGTCAATAGCACTCCCGTTATCAACCAATACTCGCCACAACTTCGTACTTCCACAATTAATTTTTATGACCAATGCGTCATTATGCGGATAATGGACCTCCCTTGCGTCTTGTTCTGTGAAGGTAATGTCCATGTCCGATACTCGTTGAAGCTTGTGTGGTTGCTGCTCAAGATGCATGACGTTAGTCAATCGCTGTTGTCGAGCTTCTCGTGCATACTTGTCTTGAGCCTTTTTCGAATCTCCGCCAACATGTGGTCCTCCAAAGATAGTTCAGACTTCGCGTTGAATTTCTGGAGGTCGCTGTTGGTTTTCTTCTCGCCCTTCGTTGTTCTGCCTGGTGTACTGCCGCAGTCACCCCTCTTTAATCAATCTTTCAATTTCATCCTTCAAGGTATAGCAATTATTGGTATCATGTCCAATATCATT
>JXTB01000010.1:1650689-1660689 GCA_002914805.1 Parasponia andersonii
TTTGTCTTTTGAAGATTCTTGCACGAAGATTCTACCCTCAGATGCCGACCAACCCTTCGGTAGAAGTCTTCTAGAGTTCTACATTCTCGCTCAAGTAATTCCTCCCAGAGTTTAGTTTCTGGTCGCACCCCGTCGCTGAATGGCGATTGATAATACCCATCAGCGAGCTCATCGTCCTAACCAGCAAGTGCATCTAATGCGATCCTTAAATTATGGACATCGATGTTTGGAGGGAGCGTATTATCTCTTACTGGCGGCAAGGGCGGCCTTTGATCATTATCTCGATGTATGGCGGATTGGTCAGGTAGAGTCTTCTGCGATCTGTGAGAGGAATCTAGCGAAATAGTGCGATGAGATCGGCTTTGGTCGTTATGATGCGATAAGGATCGTTCATGACTACGTCGCCACTCCAAGTATTATCTTAGGTCTGTAGGATCTTGTCTCGACTCTCTGCTGATCCTTTCAAAGACGCTTCTTGATTGTCATTTTTGTTCGTTGTTTAAGCGATCTTGATTACCAGTGGATTTGCGAGAAGGTTGTCCACGATTAAGGTTAGTACTTGAACTCTCTGTACCAGATTCTAGAGGCAAGTTTGCGACTTTGCCTTTTCCTTTGGAGATGTGATCTTCATGACGCTCTTGCTGGGTTCTTGGCTAGTCTCGTTTCCTTGCCTCTAGGATCTGTATTCCTTTCTCAGGTAGTTGAGCAGGACGTTCTCTGGGACGTTCATGCTATGGTGGGGTCAGTATCTGCCCTTCAGCAAGTCATCGTAGCGAGTCATTGATCTGGTTAATGATTTGCTGAAGGTTCACCAGTGTCTCCTCCATGTGATCTTGTCTCTGAGCAAGGTTTTCTGATGCGGTCATGGTAGGCTGATCTTGAGCAGGGTCTACCTATGCAGCAGCAGTGCTTTGGGGTTGGTTTTGGCTAGTTCCGGTGACTCTGGTAGTGTTTTTGGTGTTTGCCATTATTAAAAAAGCGAAATTTGACAAACTATTTTGCCGGAAAAGCCCTCCTTCTAGCGCCAATTGTTAATGGAGGTTTTGTCAACAATAAATTTAGAAAAATTACGAGATGTGGCTTGTGTGAAAAGGGTCACTAATCAAAGCAAATAAGGAGGCAAAGATTTTATAGTGGTTCAACCCCGAAAAAGATTAGTTTACGTCCATTTTTTTCACTATTTTCTGGAGAATTACAAGAACTCAAAATTAAAATGTGTTGTCCAGAAAGAAGAAGAAAACACTCTCAAGAATTCCTCAGCCTCCCTAGATCAAAGAAAAGTCCAAGATCCCCCCTCACCGAAACATTGAACTCCCTTTATATAGATGAGGATAGCTCAATGTTCCCAATTGTGAGAATGGGTAACTGTACAATCGGGCAATACAATTAGAGTAACAAAGTAATTGGGTAATTACTTAAATAAGGTAACTGGTCAATCTTCAAAGAGAAACTTTTGTTTCCCTTTCTTTGTAGGTTTCCCTTTCTTTGTAGGTTACCCATTTAATGAAGCGTAGACCAGTCTCCTTTTCATTCTAGTTGCACTTAACCTATTCGGAGGAGGTCGCACATAACTTATGTGGTGGAGGTCGCATGCAACTCTTTCGGAAGAGGTCACACTTAATCTTACTCATGCGACCTGACATAGGATTTTGGACCGCACAATAGTAACACTTTCTCTCTTCCTTAAGATTTAAAATTCCAATATGCTCATCCTTAAATTCCAAATTCTAGGTGATGCTTTACAAGGTATCAAGACTAGAGTGTTATTTATAAATATTTACAATAACATGACTTTTATACCTCAAATTGGACCAAAATGTTTTAAAGATGCAAAAAATAATAAATCATGGATTTTAGCTATGCAAGAAGAACTAAATCAATTTGAAAGAAGTGATATGTAGAAATTAGATCCAAGACCGAAGGACCAATTGGTTATTGTGAGAAACAAAGCTAGATTAGTGGCTCAAATTTTCAATCAAGAAGAAGGTATCGATTATGAAGAAACATTTGCACCTGTATCAAGATTAGAGTCCATAAGGGTGCTCTTAGCATTTGTATGTCATAAAGATTGCATTCTATATCAAATGGATGTTAAGAGTATATTTCTAAATGGATACATTTTAGAATAAGTATATATAGGCCAACCCTCCAGTTTTCAAAATCGTAAGTATGCAGATCATGTTTTTAAATTAAAAAAAAAAAGCTCTCTATGGTTTAAAGCAAACTCCTAGAGCTTTATATAATAGATTGAGTAAATTTTTTATTTTAAATAATTTCACTATAGGAAAAGCGGATACTATTATTTTTATAAAAAGAAAAAGGGGAGAAATGATTTTAGTTAAAATTTATGTTAATGATATTATTTTTGGTGCTACTAATATTTCTCTATGTGAATAATTTTCAAAATATATGCATGATGAGTTTGAAATGAGTATGATGGGAGAACTCAATTTTTTCCTTAAACTTTAAATCAAACAAAGCAAAGAATGCATTTTCATCAATTAATCCAAGTATGTCAAGGATATGCTCAAGAAGTTCGACATAGAAAACTCAAAATCAATGAGAACACCTATGAGCTCTATAATTAAGCTTGACAAAGACAAAAATGGTAATGTAGTGGATATTACTATATATCGAGGTATGATCGGCTCACTTCTTTACTTAACGACTAATAGACTAGATATAATGTTTAGTATTTGTCTACGTGCTAGATTTTAATCCAATCGTAAGGAATCACACCTTAGTATAGTACAACATATATTGAAATATTTACATGGTACTATGGATCTAGGATTATGGTATCCAAAAGGCACACACTTTAATATTATAAGTTTTTTGGATACGGAGTTGTCAAGCTGACTACAAGAGCACTAATGGCACTTGTCATTTTCTTAATTATTCACTTGTGTCATAGTTTAGTAAGAAACAAAATTCTACTGCTCTTTCTACTACTGAAGCTGAATATATCTCTGCTGGTAGTTGTTGTGCTCAAATTCTTTAAATGAAAAAAACTCTCATGGATTTTGGAATGTATTATGAACATGTACCTATTAAATGTGATAATACTAGTGCTATTAATTTGTCCAAAAATCTAATTTTGCATTCACTAGCTAAGTATATTGATATTAGAAATTATTTTCTTCGTGATCATATACAAAAGGGTGACATTGTACTTGAATTTATTTGTACAAAAAATCAACTAACTGATATCTTCATTAAATCTCTCAACGAGGATCGTTTTTGCATGATTTGTGTAGAACTTGGCATGATTAATCACAATGAGCTTCATTGATGTTTCTTTTTGTTTAAATGTTGCTTATTTTTTCTTGAATGTTTGCCAAATTGCTATTTTGTTGATGTTTTTAATGTTAATTTGAACAATTTTCTATTAAAAAAAAAAGTGTTTTGAATTGATTATCTATCAAAACAGATTTTTTGATCTGCTAAAAAACTGTCCCAGAAAGACAATTCTCTCTAGAAGAATCAGTAGACCAAAACTGGGTTTTTTGGTCTGCCAAAATCACACAATTCCGCATGTATTTAAGGCATTTTGACCTTTTTCTTCATCATTTTTCACATTCTCTCAATCGAAACCTTTCTCTCTTACACCATATTTTCATCTCTTCTAATTCCCACTCAATTTTCTCACCAAATCTCTCAATTTTCACCCAATCAGAGGTTGATTATGGTTAACTAACCTTGGACTAACAATAATTTATGAATTAATAGGAACACCAAATAGTTAAGGATATTATATTTAATACCACTTTAGAATCTTTCAAGGTTCTTGAAATAGTAAAACCTAAGATTTTATAGAAATATATATTGAAAAATTTAAAATATATAGAAATATTTATATATATATAGATATATAAATTATAAAAATATTTAGATATTTTTAATAAGCAAAATTTATAAAAAATTTATTAAAATAAACATTATATTCTTAATGATTGACACCTAGATAATTAATTTTATACTAAATTATGTTTGATTTATTTTTATGTTTTTTAGTTTTTTTGTTTAGTATGTATAAGCGTATACTATTAGTAAGCTAAAAATTATTTTTCAATTCTTAGTAGGCAACCTATTTCCCTATTTGATATGAATCTCACAAAGAAAAGTGAGACTCAAAGATCAATAAAGGATTTTCCTCCTTGGATTATTCTAATTCAGATTCTCAAATAAATAAATAAAAGACTTTCACCCATTATCTATTAAAGAAATAAGAACCAAAAGGTATATGAATTAAGGGTAGAGGCAACACTGAAAAAAGAAAAAAAGAAATGTGAATAATAAATGTATATTTTTGAATACCACAAGAGAACCTTGATAAGTTTTGGAATAAGTTCTTCGAAGAACTAAAGAGAAAACTCTCCAAATAATTCGATTCAATCTTCAAGTCTGTCTTCATAAGACTTGCATGCTTACTATATACAGGCTGATAGAAAAATGCCCTAAACAACCTTAAGGCTATTACCTTATATTTTTATCAACTAGAAAAGGAAATAAACTTATGGCTAATAAAGCCTTACAATCAGGAAAGTAAATGGTAATATTCAAGAAAAATAAAGACTATAAATAACAATTAATTATCGTTGAAAAATAGGCAATAATCTACCACTTATTGTAAAGTAATTTGTTCTTTATTTGGAATGATAAAGCAAGAGATCAGCCCTTTACTGGAATGTCATTATTTTGATAACAATCTGAATTGGCAAGTGAATATGGCATCCATGCCCACTCCTACTACACATCCACACTATGAATTAGTCACCTCCTTTAATTATCATGATAACATTGACTAAGCCTTGATCTTCTTTTTGGCCTATCTTGGACTTCACTAATTTAGAATCAGCCCAAGTTTCTTGGATGAACCCATTAAGTGTTTCTTTGAACCTCTTAGTCCTTGTCCTTATTATTGGCCCAATAGGAATATATAATGGATGTAAAGAGGATTTGTACTCAAATCGTTACCTACATCAAAGGTAGACAAATTAGAAACATTAAAGCTTGCACTTACATCGTACTCGCCTAGAAGGTCTAACTTTTAGGTGTTTTCGTTAATTCTTTTATTCACTTGAAATGGACCATCTCCCCTTGGAAGTAGTTTAGAATGCCTTTGAGCAAGAAATCATTTCTTTCTTATGTGCACCTAAACCCAATCACCAGGCTCAAGTACAACTTTCTTGCACCCCTTATTATCTTGATTGGCATATTGTTCAGCTTTCTTTTCAATATTTTGCCGAGTGTAACAGCCCAAGAACCCCGCTAGCAGATATTGTCCGCTTTGTTACTTGGCCAACCCGGCCTCCGCAACTCACGGATTTCAACGCGTCTACCCGGAAAGCCTGGTGGGCCCAACACCCCCGCTAGTAGATACTGTCCGCTTTGTTACTTGGCCAACCCGGCCTCTGCAACTCACGGATTTCAACGCGTCTACCCGGAAAGCCGGGTTGGCCAAGTAACAAAGCGGACAGTATCTACTAGCGGGGGAACGAAGCACTCTTTATAAGGATGTGGATACCTTTCCCTATCAGACGCATTTTGAAAATCGTGAGCTGCGGAGGGCGGTTTGGTCCAAGTGGCAAAGCGGACAATATCTGCTAGCGGGATTCTTGGGCTGTTACAGATGGTATCAGAGCCGGTTCCCGAGTCGAAGGTCAGTGGGGACGCTGAACCCTTAAGGGGGGGGATTGTGAAATCCCACATCGGCTGGAAAGGGGAACGAAGCACTCTTTATAAGGGTGTGGATACCTTTCCCTATTAGACGCGTTTTGAAAACCGTGAGCTGCGGAGGGCGGTTTGGTCCAAGTGGCAAAGCGGACAATATCTGCTAGCGGGATTCTTGGGCTGTTACACCGAGCCTTTTCATGGGTTTGCTTAACAAAATCAACTTTCTTCTTGCTATCTAAATTAACACACTCAGTAACAAGTAAAGGAGTTAAATCTAAAAGAGTTAATAGATTAAAACTATACACAATTTCAAAAGGTGAAAATTTATTTGTAGAATACACACTCCTATTATATGTAAACTCTACGTGTGGCAAACATTCTTTCAATGTTTTCAAGTTTTAAGCATGCAACAAAATAGATAAAGTCCTATTAATTACTTTAGTTTGACCATCAGTTTGTAGGTAACAAGTAGTAGAAATAAGAGTTTAGTTCCTTAGTTACCCACAAAGTCTTCCAAAAATAGCTTAAGAACTCTGCATCCCTATTTGAAACAATAGTCTTAGGCATACTATGCAATCTTACAATCTCATTGAAAAATGAATCAACAATATTTGATGTATTATTAGTTTTATGAAATGGAATGAAATGCACCATTTTTGAAAACCTAGCAATAATAACATATATAGAATCCCTACCCCTTTTTGACCTAGGTAAATCCAACACAAAATCTATAGATATATCAAACCAAGGTTTAATAATTATAGGCAAAGGAGTATATAAACCATGAGGCTTAACCTTAGACTTAGCTTGTCTAAAAGTGATACACTTCTCATATATTCGTTCTACAATACGTTTCATATGAGGCCAAAAGAAGTGTTTGTGCAAAACATCTAATGTCTTAGATATACCAAAATGCCCCATCAAACCACTCCCACGAGCTTCACTTACAAGCAAGTCATGCAATGAACAAGTAGGTACACATAACTTATTTTCTCTAAATAAAAAACCATTGTACCTAAAGAACTTACCAAAGGCCACTTTCTCAAATGCATTGAACACATTACCAAAATCAGAATCATCAACATACAAGTATTTAAACTATTCAAATCCAAGCAATTTTGCATCTAATATAGAAAGTAAAGCATACCTTTTAGATAATGCATTAGCCATAATGTTTTCCTTGCCATACTTGTACTTGATCACATAAGGAAATGTTTTAAAGAACTCCGCCCACTTACTATGTCACTTGTTTAGCTTGTGTTGACCCTTTAAATGCTTCCAAAATTCATTACCAATATAAATCACAAATTCTTTTGACCAACAATAGTGCTACCAAGTTTGTAATGTCCTAACTAATAAATAAATCTCCTTGTCATATGTAGGATAGTTTAAGGTTATCCCACTTATCTTTTCACTAAAGTATATAGTGGGACATCCTTCTTGTATTAGAACAACTGTAATACCTATTTTTGAAGCATCACACTCAATTTCAAAAGTTTTTGTGAAGTTAGGTAAAACAAGCAAATGTGCATTAGTTAATTTTTTTTGATCAAATTAAATGCTTTTTCTTACTCATCACCCCACTTAAAACCCACATTATTTTTGATAGCTTTAGTTAAAGGTGTGGCTAGATTACTAAAGTTTTTCATAAACTCCTATAAGTGCTAGCCAACACATGGAAGCTTCTAACATCACCCATACTTGTAGGACTTGGCCAATCTTGGATTGCTTTTACCTTTTCTTCATCTACTTCAATTCTTTTAGTAGTCATAAAAAAAAATTAAGAATTACAAGTTTATTTGTGCAAAAGGTATACTTTTGGGTTTAGTAAACAACTTTTCTTTTCTCAAAACATGTAAAATAAGTTTAAATACTCATCCATGTTTTTGCTGGTAATTAGAATATCGTCAAAGTATACAATCACAATTTTGCCAATAAATGTTTAGAAAACATGATTCATCAATCTCATGAAAAAACTAAGTATATTAGTTAATTCAAATGACATAACTAACTATTCATATAAACCATATTTTGTTTTAAATGTGTTTTTCCATTCATTACCTTTTCTCATCCTAATTTGATGATATCAACTTTTAACATCAATTTTGGTAAAAATACAAGAACTATATAATTCATCAAGCATATCATCTAATCTAGGAATCGGATGTCTATACTTTATAGTGATATAGTTGATGGCACAACAGTCAACATATATCCTTCATGTCCCATTTTTTTTAGGCACAAGCAATATTTGAAATACATAAGGACTCGTGCTCTCACGCACATATCCCTTTTCTACGAACTCTCTAACCTGCCATTGAAGTTCCTTCGTCTTCTCAGAAATGCTTGTATAGGCTGGCCTATTTTGGGGTTGATACTCTGGATATAAAATCAATTTGATGCTCAATTTCCTTATTGGTGGTAAACCATTAGGTACATCTTTGGGAAATATATCATTAAAGTCCTATAAAAAGAGAAACAAGAATACTTAGCAAAAAAGAATTAAGTTCATTTTGTACTTAAACAAGCCTCCTTGCACAAAAGTACAATGATAGGATGATTTGAAAATAAGACTTTTTGATCTCACTCTCTCTGGCATAGAAATTCACTTGTTTTCTCTCTTTTTTTTCCTCACTAGCTGACACTTCTCTTTCTTTTTCTTTCTTTTTTTCTCTTCTTCTAGTCTCAGCCTCTCTTGCTTTTGTACTCTCACTCTCTTTTTTATATTAATTTATTTCTTTTAATCTCATTTAATTTTCATATTCTTGTCTTAGGGTTAAGGGTACAAAACTGAATGGATTTTGTTTTAGTATAAAGTAGTATCTATTGGTATAACCATCATGAGTTACATGTCTATTAAACTACCATGGTCTTCTCAAAAGAATATGCTTGGTATACATTGGTACCACATCTCATAAAATTTCATCTCTATACTTCCTAATTGAAAATGATACTAACACTTGTTTATTCATTTTAACTTCTCCACAATCATTCAATCATTGTAGCTTGCATGGCCTAGGATGTTTCAAAGTTGTTAAATTTAATTTTTCTACTAAACTAGTACTAGCCATATTAGTACAACTCCTTCCATCAATAATCATACTACATTCCTTATTATTAATATGATATTTAGTATGAAAAATATTTTCTCATTGTAACTTCTCATCTTCTTTGAGTTACATCCAAATGCTCTCCATCAACTAGGTACTTTGTTACGCTAAAATGTATATACATAAAATAACCGCAAGTACACAGGTTGTAATCAAGTAATGAAATAATAAGTATTGAGTTATCGATCACACAAAAAATTATATATTAAATTATCATGACCTAATTTTATCTAGACAACAATACTAAATAAATTTATAGGTTAAATCAATACAAATATAAATATAAATACATAAATAAAATATGGAAACTCAATGCACAAATGTACTAAGAGATTGAATTTACCTAACCATTAACTATGTATTTTAATCACTAATTGTATTCTAATTAATTATTTTTAGTTTATAAACTAAGAACCCAAAGGTAATTCTACTCTATCTCTCAAGTTTCGAGTGAAATTATTCCTAAATCCTAGTACCAATATCTCTATTCTGAGCCTAGAAACTAAAAATTTATTATGTTCAATGGTTCTTTGATCATTGGCTTCAAAGAAATTATAGGTTCTCTCAAACTCTATAATTCCTAGATTATACTATCCTATGATTGTTTCTAAAATTTCCTTTCTCAAATGCCAAATTCTAGAAACCAAATCATCCAACAAGTTGCTAATTAGTTGAGAAGCATTAAGCATGGAATAACATAAATAAATTCAAGAATAACATCAAAGAACATATTGGAAATCAAGACATAGAAATAAAGTATAAACTAGATCATTGCCTGAGTATACCACAATTAATTCGACATAAGAGAATCCAATACTAATCTCAATATGAATTTCATTTATCCAAACATATTCAATAATCAAGCATAATAAAAAATTCAAATGAGATTAAGGTGAGAAAAATTCTTTTGTCGAGGTAAAACTTCAAGCCTTCAATCTCTTCAAACTACTCTCTCAAGCATCCTCTCCAAGAATTTTAGCTCCAAGCTCCTTCCTCTCTAGAAATTTTGAGATTTCTTTCTTGTGTTTTTTCTCCAACTCTCCACACATGAAATTGAGGCTTAAAGATATATTTAAGGGCTCCAAAATGACCTAGGTTGGGTAGAATGTCAACCATTCGATTAGATAGTATTAAGGGTCCAGATTAGCTCTAAAAATTCGCTAAAAATACACTTTAGGATATTGGGTAGCATCACAACACTCCCTGACAAGTTC
>JXTB01000010.1:1665689-1667129 GCA_002914805.1 Parasponia andersonii
TAAATTTCTTGGTTTTGAGCATATTAAGGAGCTTTATCATGAAGACCATGATTTTGGCGAGGTGTATAGTGCATGTGAAAAATCTGCAAAGGGAAAGTTCTACATGCATGAGGGCTTCTTGTTTCGAGAGAATAGGTTATGTGTTCCCAATTGTTCAATGAGAGACTTGTTAGTTCGGGAATCCCATGGTGGAGGGTTAATGGGATACTTTGGAGTCGCTAAAACCCTGGCTATTTTGCAAGAGCATTTCTATTGGCCACACATGAAACGAGATGTTGAAAGGGTTTATGGTAGGTGTGTTACTTGTAAGGAAGCTAAGTCTAAGGTTCAGCCAAATGGTCTTTATATGCCCTTACTTATTCCTAGTTCACCTTGGATTGACATTTCGATGGATTTTGTTTTGGGTTTACCCAGGAGTAGACGTGGGAGGAATTCCATCTTTATGGTTGTAGATCGATTTTCTAAGATGGCTCATTTTATCCCTTGCCATAAGACTGATGACGCTTCTCTTGTAGCAGAATTGTTCTTTAGGGAGATTGTGAGGCTACATGGCATGCCTAAGACCATCATTTCATATCGTGATGCGAAATTCTTAAGCTACTTTTGGAAAACATTATGGGGTAAACTAGGAACCAAACTTTTGTTTTCTACTACTTATCACCCTCAAATTGATGGACAAACTGAAGTAGTCAATAGGACCTTATCCACCTTGTTGAGGGCTGTTATTAGTAAAAATATTAAGACTTCGGAGGATTGTTTACCACACATTGAGTTTGCTTATAATCGTTGTGTTCATTCTGCTACTAAATTTTCTCCGTTTGAAATTGTTTATAGGTTTAATCCTTTAACTCCGTTGGATTTATCACCTTTACCTATTTCTGAGCATGTGAACTTAGATGGTAAGAAGAAGGCTGAATTTGTGAAGGAACTCCATGAGAGGGCACGACTCAACATAGAGAGGAGAACCGAGCAATATATGCAGCAAGCAAACAAAGGACATCACAAGCTGATTTTTGAGCCTGGAGATTGGGTGTGGTTACACATGAGGAAAGAAAGGTTCCTGGCACAAAGACGTTCTAAGTTGCTAGCCCGGGGAGATGGTCCATTTCAAGTGCTCGAACGGATCAATGACAATGCATACAGGCTTGACTTACCAGGTGAGTACAATGTTAGTGCTACTTTCAATGTTATTGACTTGAGTCCTTTTGTTGCAGGTGATGAAGATTTGAGGGCAAATCCTTCTCAAGAGGAGGGAAATGATGAGGACATCAGGGAGGTCAAGACTCGTGGACCAGTACAAGTTCCTGTTGGACCAATGACCAGGGCTAGAGCTAAAAGATTCAAAGAAGAGCTGAATAACTTAGTCTGGAGAGTTCTACAGCAAGAAGAAAGTGTGTTCACAACTGAAGGTGAACAAAGGTTGGTTTTGCTCATCCAAGC
>JXTB01000010.1:1667223-1683319 GCA_002914805.1 Parasponia andersonii
CCCGTTTGTGGCGTCTTCAACATACCAAGGTTCTTGCTACATGTTAAGCAACGGGTCGCGGTCTCCATCAAACTTGAAAGGTCTTGGGTGCGTTCCAGATTTGGTAACGAGTTTCGTCACAACGTTGGCGAGGTTCATATCAAGTATCTCCGAATTTGCAAAATATTCCAAGCTCAAAGGAAATGTAGGCATTGAGATTATCTAGATTTTCAACTTCAAGCATCATTTTAACTCTATTCAAGACTCTCAATGTGTAAGTATGTGTAAAATAAATATCACTTTACAAAATGAACTTCAGATAGAATTTTGTGTTTCGGTAGACAATGAAAGTTCTCTATATGATGCAATTTGGAACTATCATATACCCATTTTTCATGTCGCTCTCAACTAATTTATGTTAATATGTCAACAAAGATCAAAAGTTCTTTCATTATGCTTGTAATGCCAGCTTAGGCAAAGGTAAGATGATTTTGGAAACATTTGAGGTTCAAATCACCCTTAAGCACTTTAATCTAAGACAATTATAGAGTTATTCCTTGGTACACCAAATAACACTTCTATACTTCTTTTCAACTAAATTTCTTTTCTATCGATACTCTACCAAACACTTATTTATAATTTTTTTTTCATTTTCTTTGAAACAAAATATATGAAACAAGACAAAAGTATAAAAGTCAAAAACCTCTCCCCAAACTCAAAATCAATATTGTTCTCGATGTTGAAAAATAAAGTAGAGGATAAGGACATAAATTTTTCATCAAATTATTTCCTTCTCTTTTTTTTCTTTATTTTTTTTTTTGTTTCATAATGCCATTCCTCCCAACATGAACATAACATAAATTAACTCTTTAAAACAATCAACATGCTCAAAGGATAAAGGTTGGTGGTTATTATTTTAGTTTGGCTAAAATGTGGTAGAAAAAGGAAGGTACGAATAGGCTCAAAGTGGGTGTACTGGAATGATAATATATTAAGGTTAGCTTAAAAGACTCAAATGGTCAAAAGATGGCCTAAATCATTTCTTTAATGACAACTAATATAGAATTTTATCTCAAGCTTCACTCAAATAGATTCTAGAGTTTATGAGATGTCAATGCCTATTTAATACACACAAATATTCTCCAAAATCTCAAAGATCAAGTAATCATGATTATCATGCTCAATATGTAGAATTAAGAATGAGGTTCAATTAATGTGAGGCAAGCATACGGATAATCTCAATAAATTACATTTCAAATGGCCTAAAAGAATATTAAATTACTACATTTATCATCAATAACAAGTTTTCTCATCTCAACAAAACTCACAACTTATTCAAATAAGCAAAAGAAAACAAATGCGAATAAAAGATTTGTCAAAAAAAACTAACTCATAGGAAGAAAACTAACTTAAAGGAAGAGATGTCACAACTACCAACACACAAGCAGAGTTATACCCAACAAATAATTGATCAATAAGCCCTTTCACCTCCAAACTTAACATTGGCAATGTTCTCGAAATTTAAATGTTCAATATAAGCACAAGGGAAAAGAACACGTACTGGAGAGGTGAAATATTCTTGCTTCCTATTAAGGCTAGAAAAGGTGACTCTAACTTGGTTGGTGCAGGACTCCTCTTCATAAGTAGCATCTTTAGTTTTCTTCATGCATAATTTGGCAAAGCTTATCAAATAGTGGTTTCTACCTATAGTATGTGTCATACAACACAATAAATGGATCTTGTTTTTAAATGCCCTCAAGCTTGGTGATATATTGAATTGATCATCTTGTACACTTAACTTGATTTGGCACTAGTACATTTATTTGGTGGGATTGAGTGAACAATATTAGTGGTGGTGGATGAGGTATTTGCCACATAGGATCGTCATAGATGTGATCTTTGATGAATAGTAGTGGCATGATAATTTGGATCTCAAAGGGTGAAGATTCACAAGTGTTATCTCGTGATTCCTCCTCCTTGATCCACTTTTGATTCTCCTCCTCTCTTGAGTCATCATCAACAAAACAAACCCAAGATCCTCCCACTTATGCTCAACTCCTCATGTTGGCTTTCATTAATTTGTAACTTGTGTATGTATCATAGCCACCGTTCTTCTCATGGCTTCAAGGGAGTCATATAGAGACTTAATTTGTAAGTTAAGAACAGTCTCCCTTCTCTCCCACTTCTTATGGTAAAATCTTGTCTTCCCTGAAAATTATATAAAAAAGATAATCAAGGTTGGGAGAAGGCTTTGCTTGGTGATGTTAAGTATCATGCCATAGCACCGAAATATTAGAGTTATCTTACAAACCGAGGTGGCTTGGTAGATAACTTCAACTCCTATAGTCAAAGTCGACCATGTCTTCCAATAAGCAATAAGCTTCATTCGTGGATAATTAGTGTACAGAGGTAGTACCATTTCCTCTTTCTATCCACATTCTTGTTTCGGGCCAAAGGTTATTGAGGAAATTTTGTATTTGATACTCCGGAGATAAACTATGATTCGGGTATAGCGTAAGTAACTTTTTATATCTCTACTATGTACAATAAAATAGCTCTGAGACTCATTGAGCAAACTACAAGAGGACTTGTTGATCTAACATCTCCAAGAACATCACAAAACAAACATTTAAAAGTAAAAATTAAAAGAATGAAAATAAACGCCTAAACTAAAATGAAGTTACTTACTCTCGATATCAACAATAATATGAAAGACTAATTCCCCAGTAATGGTACCAAAAACTTGTTATATAAAAATGTATATACATAAAATAACTACAAGTGCACAGGTCATA
Organism: Parasponia andersonii; assembly: GCA_002914805.1. Classification (NCBI taxonomy): domain Eukaryota; kingdom Viridiplantae; phylum Streptophyta; class Magnoliopsida; order Rosales; family Cannabaceae; genus Trema; species Trema andersonii. The sequence continues at coordinate 1,669,998 of JXTB01000010.1, forward strand.
ATCAAGTAATAAAGTGATAAGTATAGAATTGTCGATCCTATGAGGAATTGTGTGTTAAATTATCATTAAGTACCAGAATTATCATGACCTAACTTTATATAATCAAACTAAACGAATTTATAAGTTAAATAAATACAAATATAAATATAAATATAAAAATAAAATATGGAGTCTGAATGCATAAATGTACTAGGGAATTGAATTCACTTAACCATCAATTATGCCTTTTAATCACCAATTGCATTCTAATCAATTATTCCTAATTTATAAGCCAAGAACCCAAAGATATTTCTGCTCCCGATCTTAAGTGACGAGTGAAACATTCCTAAATCATGGTTCCAATCTCTATTCCAAACCTAGAATTTAAGAATTCATTTTTTTCAATAGTTGTTTGATCATAGCTTCAAAAGAATTATAAGTTCTCTCAAATTCTATAAGTCTTAAGTTATACGATCCTATGATTGTTTCTAAAAATTCTCTTTCTCAAGTGCTAAATTTTAGAAATCAAATCATCCAACTAGTAGCTAATTAATGGAGAAGAATTAAGCATGGAGTAACATAAATAAATTCAAGAATAATATCAAATAATATATTAGAAATCAAGACATAAAAACAAAGTATAAGCTGCATCATTGCCCAAGAATATAATAATTAATTCAACATAGGAAAATCTAATACCAATCTCAATATAAATTTCATATATCTAAATATATTCAATAATCAAGCATAATACAAAATTTAAATGAGATTAGGGCAAGAAAGAGGATGAGAAAAACTCTTTTATATAGATAGAACTTCAAGCCTTCAATCTCTTCAAGCTACTCTCTCAATCATCCTCTCTAAGAATTTTAGCTCCAAGCTCCTTCCTCTTTAGAAATTTTGAGCTCTCTTTCTTGTGTTTTCTCTCCAACTCTTCATACCTAAAATAGAGGCTTAAAGATGTATTTAAGAGGCTACAAGATGACCTAGGGTAAGCAAAATATCAATCATTTGACTTGATGGCATCAACGATCCAAATTGGCTCTAAAAGCTCGCTAAAAATGCGCCTCAAAATGTTGGGTAGCCGTGACACTCTCTGACAAGTGCCATGGTACTCTAGCCTATGGAAGTCTGATTTCCAAGGAGTGCTACAATGCCACTATTCAAGCATAACATCGCTCTCAGTTCTATAACTTAGCATGATAGCTTTTCTTTCTAGGGGTGCCATTTCTTTGTTTTAGCTCTATTTTGCCTGATTTTCATTGTGTTGTGTTTGTATCAAACTTAACTTTCATTTAAAAGGGTTAAAATATCCATATTTGACACTAATTTATCTTGACTTTTATTTACTTATAAGAACTACAAGAATAAAGTAAAAGCACATCAAACTAATTTTTTAATTTGAGTTCAATTATACTTGATTTATGAGTGAATTAATTGCTCATCATACTCACTAATTACTCATCATACTCAATGTTACTTACATCCATAAAAGGTAGCATAGACTCATTATCAGCTTCACCTTCAGTCTCAATATCTCCATTTTCTTTAAAGATCAAAACTCTTTTATTTGGACACTATTTAGCTATGTGACCTCTTTCCAAACACTTAAAAGCATTTATATCTCTATTTCTAAAAGGTTGGGAATCAGTTTTTACCTTGGTTTGGTATTCCTTAACTTTTGTTATCTTTGGGAGTGTTGGTCTTAGGTTTGAGCTGAGAATTATCATCCTTTTATCCTAATTATATTTCCATGTCGAAAAAGAACCCAGATTTTGCCTCATTCATATGAAACCCTTCCTTTTCAACTATTGCTCTACCTTTATAGCCATGTGTATGATGTCATTCAAGTCAACATAGCATTGTAACTCTACTATATTTACAATGCCACGGTTTAAACTAGCTAGGAACTAAGCCATAGTAGCTTCTCTGTCCTCCTCCACCTTGCGTTGAATCATGGCTATCTCCATCTCCTAGTGGTAGTCTTCAACACTTTTAGACTCTTGAGTGAGGCTTTGCAACTTCTAAAATAAGTCTTTGTAGTAGTGACTTGAAATGAATTGCTTCTTCATAATAGCATTCATCTCATCCTATGTCTCAATAGGTCTTTCACTATTCATTCTTCTACTCAAAACAAGTTGATCCCACCTAATAATAGCATAATTAGTAAATTCTATGGCAACCAATGATAAGCTGTGAAATCCCACATCGGCTGGAAAGGGGAACGAAGCACTCTTTATAAGGGTGTGGATACCTTTCCCTATCAGACGCGTTTTGAAAACCGTGAGCTGCGGAGGGCGGTTTGGTCCAAGTGGCAAAGCGGACAATATCTGCTAGCGGGATTCTTGGGCTGTTACAGATGGTATCAGAGCCGGTTCCCGAGTCGATGGTCAGCGGGGACGCTGAACCCTTAAGGGGGGGATTGTGAAATCCCACATCGGCTGGAAAGGGGAACGAAGCACTCTTTATAAGGGTGTGGATACCTTTCCCTATCAGACGCGTTTTGAAAACCGTGAGCTGCGGAGGGCGGTTTGGTCCAAGTGGCAAAGCGGACAATATCTGCTAGCGAGATTCTTGGGCTGTTACATAAGCTATTTTTATTTACCAATTTAGCCTTGTTTTTATCTCCTTATTTGTTCATTTTTCTCATTTTCTATCTTCAATTTTGTGTTTTTATTTATTTTTTCTCTGGAATCAAATACTTTTAGAAGCATTGGACAAGGTCACCAAGATGGTAAAGTGAAAAATGTGGCATTTTCGGCAGAAGCTCTAGCGCAACAGCGCTATGCAGCAAACGCCAAAGTTCTGGAAGTTTTTCTAGAAACTCAAGCACCGTAGTGCTATATAGGCAATGCCACAGTACTGACCCCTTTTCTGCCTAGCACCATGGTGCTACAAAGATAGTACCATGGCGCTACTATCTGGAATGTGACGATAGTTTGTTCAGCACTGCAGTGCTTGCACGTGTTTTGGCACTTGTTGGCCAATTTTGACCTAGCCACTAAAGGGGTATAAAAGGAATCTTTTAGGGATCCGAAAGAGACATCTAGGGAGGCATTTTTAAGAGCTTGCTCCAGCTATTTTTAGGGGACAAGAAGAATGCAGAATAGGATGTGAATAATCAAATAATCAACAAGCAAAGGCCTTACAAGATTACTTCAAACCAGTTGTCAATGAGAACTATTCGAGAAGTTAGAGACAAAACATCAATGCCAATAACTTGAGTTGAAACCCACCCTTATTAGCATGGTACAACAAAATTAATATGGAGACATGCCTAATGAAGACCCGAATGTGCATTTTGCTACTTTCTTAGAGATTTGTGATACCAATCGAGATGTATTGCAACATAGGAAGACTTGGCTCAATGCTTCCTTTCAAAGTTTTTCCTTCCATCAAAAACCTCTCAACTTTGAGGTGAGATTGCACAACTTTGCCAACTAGAATTTGAACCATTTTATGCAGCTTAGGAGCATTCTAAAGACCTCATTCGAAAGTTCCCCCAATATGGATACCAAGATTGGTTTCAAATCCAATTATTCTATAATGGATTGAATGGGCAAACAAGAATAATTATTGATGTGGAGGCCAATGGCACTCTTTTATTTTAAACTACTAAAGAAGCCCAATTATTGTTGAAGGAAATGGTATGCAACAACTACCAGTGACCCAATGAGCGGTCAATTTTGAAGAAAGCGGCTGAAATTCATGAAGTGGATCCTATTATAACACTTTCAGTTAAATGTCAGCTCTAACAAATCAAATTTTAGCTTTCACTACTAAAGAAACTTCATCAATCAAGGAGTCGATAATGGTTGCTAGTACTTCCTTTGCTGGTGATGGTAGTGATCTGGAACAAGTTCAATATATTAACAACCGGAACTTCAATTACTGAGGTAATAACTTGTCCAATAACTTGCCTACATATTATCACCTGGGACTCTGAAACCATTAGAATTTATCTTATGGTAATACAAGAAATGTGCTTCAACCTCCTTCCAAATTGAATAACTAACAAACCGAAATAGAAAAATTCATTGGAAGAGAGTTTGGGTTTGTTTATTTCGGTGGCTAAATCGAGAGTGAACAAAAATGAGGTGAGGTTAGACAATATGAAAACTCACAGGAATAGTATAAGTGCCATTATGAAGTCCTTTAAAGTTTAACTTAGGTAATTAGCAACCGCAATTAATTCTCAACAAGAAGGGAAATTCCCAAGTGATACTGAAAACAATCCCAAGGAATATTGCAATGCTATAACTCTAAGAAGTGGGAGAGAAATTGATGGAGAGAAGCAACAAGAAGCTACCAAGTCTACACCCTTACCTGGCCATGAAGAGGAGCACACCACTGATGTGAACAATGAAAAAGAAAATACTATCAAGGAAGTCTTTAAACCAAAAATTGTTTTATTTCCTAATAATCCTCAAATTATTAAACTCCCTCTCCCATACCCTCAAAGATTTCAAAAGAAAAAGCTTGATTCTCAATTTGCAAAATTTTTAAAATCTTTAAGAAAATTCATATCAATATCCCTTTTGCAGATACTCTTGAACAAATGCCAAACTGTGTCAAGTTCATGAAAGATATTATGTCGAAGAAGAGAAAATTGGAGGAATTTGAAATAGCGAAGTTGACAGAGGAATATAGTGCCATTATCTAGAAAAAAATGACCATAAAAATTAAAAAATCCAAGTAGCTTTACTATTCCTTGCACAATTAGTGACGCCTCTTTTGATAAAGTTTTGTGTGATCTTAGGGCAAGCATCAATCTCATGCCCTTGTCTGTATTTAAAAAGATAGGACTTGGAGAAGTCAAACTAGCCACTATCACGTTACAACTAGCAGATAGGTCCCTTACTTATCCTCTTGGAGTCATTGAAGAAGTGTTGGTAAAGGTCGACAAATTTATTTTTCCAGCTAATTTTGTGGTTTTGGATATAGATGAAGACCAAGACATGCCTCTAATCCTTGGGCGACCTTTCTTGGCCACAAGTAAAGCTTTAATTGATGTATCTAAAGGAGAGTTATCTCTAAGGGTGAATGAAGATACAGTCAAGTTCAACATTTATCACTCCAATAGGGTCTCCAAGGAGACAAATTCATGTAACTGAGTTGATGTGATTAGAAGGTATATTGAAGACATTCCGATGGATAAGAGATGTTGCAATGACCAGAAAAATGTGAAGTGTAAATTAGTTCAAGGGGAACAAGTTAAACTTTTGAGGTCTCGGTTGAAGTTGTTATCATCTAAGTTGAAGCCAAAATGGTCAGGGCACTTCGTTATTGAGAACGTATCCATAGTGGACATAAAGGAAAAAGATGGACGTGTGTTCCAAGTCTATGAGCAATGATTGAAGTTGTATGATGAAGAAGGATTAAGGAATATGAGGAAGCTCCCTCTCGAATAGCTAAGTTGAGAGAGAGAAAAAGAAGTGAGGCTGAAGACACTAAACCAAGCGCTAGTTGAGATACTAAGTTATGTTTTCTATTTTGTTTTCTGTTATTTTGTTGTTCATTAGATTATATTTGAGTTTAGGGGGATAATTTTATGCTTTTTATGGGAGTGTTTGTTGCAGATAAGATTAAAATAGTGTATATTGTTGAACTAGTTTAGAGCACCGCGGTGCTACAAGTTCTAGACAAGTTCCAAACCATTAGTGCTGCAGTGCTACATAAGCAACACCGCGGTGCTGCCACCAAAAAAATCGAACAAAAAAAAATTAATTTTTTTTTTAAAAAATAGTACAATGCTGCAGCGCTGCATGTAGAACGTTGCAGCATTACCAGTCTAGGTCAAAAGTCCCGAACCCCTTTTTTTCCCCTATTTCATCACTTTCTTCCTCAGACCAACTTGCCTGGACTTTACTTCCTTCCACCTCCAACTCTGTCCCATGACAATAATGGTGAAGACATCTGATGCCCTCTTTCAAGGGATTTCTCTAACTCTTCTAGTTTGCTTTATTTTTCATTGAGGACAATATTCATTTTAAGTTCAGGGGAGTGTTTATATTTTTTCTTTATTTAGTGTTACTATTTTTCCTTACTGTATGTTTTATTTTTAGCTTTGTTTTCATAAAAAAAATTGGTCTAGTTTGTTCACCCTTTTAGGCTAATGATAAGAAATTTGATTACATAGAAAGTACGTCTTAGACAATTTTAGATATTGGCTTAATCTGTGTACTTGACTTTGATTTGGTTCAGGCCTTCTTGAAATTTTACTACACAACTTGAGTACATAGCTACATACATTTAACTAACACCTAGAGAAAGTTTATGCAAATTAGATGTTACCATAAGATCTCATCAAACTCTAGATCTTGTTTGTAATGAGAGTCATTAGAGCAAAAACTAAGTTTAGGAGAAATTATACAATCTTACTATGGGGTTTCTAAGGAAATAAGATCAAGGATTAAAACTTTTGTGCTCTAGGGTGTTCTAACTTATAAAAAAAAAAAAAAAAAAATTCCTGATCCTCTTACCCACACCCTAGCCTTACATTGCAAACTTCCAAAAGCCCTATTGATCTTCAGTGATGTATAGCTTACATTAGTGGATAATGGTTTGAAAAACAAGTTTATGGAGGGAGATGAGATCCTTGTCCTAAAGATTTATCTTCGCGTCACTAGTTTGCATAAACCAATCCAGATTAAAAGTAGTTGAATGTGTTTGGGCTATTTATACACACTCACAAGCAGTAAATTATAAGGAAAGGCATAGCTCATGCAAAGTTGAAATCCTAGATATTGTCAATATTTAGTAATTATCCTGGAGCTACTATTACGAATAATCTTTGAGGCCTATGGATGATCGAACTATGTTGGTCTCCATTCTTTTTCTTTTTCTCCTTTTATTTTCTTTTGCTCGAGGACTAGCAAAAATCAAGTTTGGGGGCATTTGATAAGTGATTTTTATTCACCTATTTAGCTTTCTTTTTATTTTTTATTTGCTCATTTTTTTGGTTTCTATCTTTGATTATGTGTTTTAATTTATTTTTTCTCTAGATTCAAATACTTCTAGATGCATTGGATAAGGCCACCAAGATGGCAAAGTGAAAAATGTGGCATTTTTGGTAGAAGCTCTACACAATGGCACTTAAGGCTTTGTAAGTTTTTCCAAAAACTCAAGCGTCGCGACACTATTTAGGTAGCACCATGGCGCTAACCCCATTTTTGCCTAGCACTGCAGTACTACAAAGACAGTGCCATGGCACTACCATCTAGAATATGACAACAGTTTATTCAGCACCGCGGTATTGTCCAGACAGTGCCGCTGTACTGGCACTTGTTCTAAAATTTTTTGACCAATTTTATCCTAGCCGCTAAGGGAGTATAAAAGGGATCTTTTGGGGATCCGAAAGAGACATCTACGGAGGCATTTTTAGGGCTTGCTCCAGCTATTTTCAGGGGACAAGAAGAATGAAGAGGATGATGTGAAGAGAATCTCACCAAATCAAAAGAGTTTTTCTTTCTCATCTCTTCCTTTCATGATGTTGTTCTGATTTAGTTTGTATTTCTTCTTTTTCATTATGAACTAAGCATTTTATCTAGAGAAATAATATAACCTATACTTGCAACTATATCTTGATTTTCAGTATCAATTTCGTGGTGATTTTCCATTGGTTTATTTGTGTTATTTTGCTCTTCATGTGTCTCAATTGATTAGCAATCATTAGAATGTATTGATTTCTAGAATCCGATACTTGAGAGAGGGGATTTTTAGAGATATGACTAGAATAATATAACTTAGGATGTTGTTGAGTTTGAGAAAACTTATGAACCCTTTAAAGCTTGTTATTAAGAACTATAAAACTTAATGAACTCTTGTTTTCTCAATTTCGAATAGAGATATTGAAATTGGAATTTAAGGGTAGTTTTCACTCGGTACTTGAGAAAGGGAGTAGAAATAATCTAGAGTTCTTACTTATAAACTAGGAGAATTAATCAAGTGGTGTTATTAATTGAAAGATATAGTAGATAGTTAGGTGAAGTCAAACCTTTAGAATTCCTTCGTATTGTTATTTTTATTTAAACTTTCAATTGCATTATGACCTTTAATTTTGTATTTTAGTATGTCCTTTGATTGCTATTCCCTCACAATTAGGGTACTTAGTAGAATTTTAATATCAATTTCTATGGATACAATAACTTATTTACCATTTTACTATAAAACTTGATACCGTACACTTGCAGTATATTATTTCATAAACAACCAACTTTATCTTTTTCAATTCAGAATAGTTGTGACAATTAAACTTTAATTCTATCCTTTTCTCCCACTCCAAATAAGCTTCAAGAATGTTTTGACTTGAAAAGATGGAATCTTTATTTTAATATTTCCCAAATCATTATCAAATCTATCTCCTTGTCTAACTCCTCTATCTCCATTTCCACGCCCAAATCAGCCTACGTTAATATTAGAGGCATGATTATTTTCTAGGTCATCCCCATAATAATCATCATAATCATTCCTAGTTAGATTTCTCTCTTTTTATTTCACATTAGGAGCTATATATGGCAGCCCCCTTTGTGAACTCAACTTGGTTTTATCTATTCGCTCATTCATCGCATTAAACCTCAACTTCATTTGATCAAACTTTTGTTCTAACGACATAAAGAAAAGTTTGAGATCTATCTTGTCTTGAATATCATCATCTATTAAGCCTTTAGAATTTTCTTGAGACATGATTAATAACCTATAAAAAAGTTAGAAAATCTCACAATCACTCCCTTATGTGTTTCTCTCGAGATTGATGATACTCACACTCGTGTTTACACAAATTTGGCTTTTATCCTCTTATGAGCTCACACTCTCTTGCCTTTTCCACTCTATAGTCTCCTCTTTTAGTTCTTTATTGAACTTAAACGAACTCAATCCATATTTTCTTTTAACAATCCAAGGCTTAATAAATCAGTTTACAAAGAACGAGACTGGTTAAACACACAAAGATAAAGGAAAGGCTGAATTTAAGAAGCAAGGTGAACAAAGTGATAATAAAGAAAAAAGACAGGAGAAATCAAATACAAGAAAAGATATAATGGAATACGAAATTTAGAGACTAGAAAGAGACACGAATTTGATGCAATTAGAATAGTTGTCTTATTTCTATAACTGAACTGAATGAAATAGATAGAATGCACACTTTATGCCAACAACCTGAATAGCAAACAATACCTCAACTTGCTGAATCCCAATTGAATTATGAAGGTTTTTTTTTTCAATTTTTGTCTTTTTGTTTTGAATTTCAATTAGGGAATTTAAAAGAATTAATAAATAATGAAAAAAAAGGGTAGATCAAACCTAATTTAAAATCTTGCTTTCGTACCAAAATGATATGAACTTCACAAAGAAAAGTGAGACCCAAAGATGAATAAAGGATTTTCCTCCTAGGGTCGTTCTAATTCAAATTCTCAAATAAACAAATAAAAGACCTTGACCCGTTATCTGTTAAAGAGATAAGAATCAAAAGGTAGAAGAATTAAGGGTAGATGCCACACTCAAGAAAGAAGAGAAGGATTGTGAGTAATAAGTCTATGTTTTTGAACACTACAAGAGAACCTTATTAAGTTCAAGAATAAGTTATTTGAAGTATCAAAGAGAAAACTCCCCTAATAATTTTACTTAATCTTCAAGTCAGTCTTCATTAGACATACATGCCTATTATATTCAGGCCGATAGAAAAATGCTCCAAACAACCCTAAGGCTATTGCTTTACATGCCTATCAATTAGAAAAGGAAATAAACTTATGGCTAATAAAGCCTTACAATCAAGAAAGTAAATGGCCTAAAAAACATGAAAAGTAAAGACAACTAACTATCTTTGAAAAATAGGTAACGATCTACCACTTATTGCAAAGTAATTTGCTCCTTATTTAGAATGTTAAAATTGGCAAGAGATTAGCTTTTTATTGGAATGTCTTTATTTTAGTAACAATCTGAATTGACAAGTGAACATGCCATTCAAACCCAACTCTTGCGAATCACATGTCCACACCATGAATTAGCCAGCTTCTTCAATTGTCCCGATGACATTGACAGCTTTGATTTTCTTTTGGGCCTGTCTTGGACTTCACCAATTAAGAATCAGCCCAAATTTGTTGGATAAACCCATTAAGTATTATTTTGAATCTCTTAACCCTTGCCCTTGTTATTGGCCCAATTAGAATACGCAATGGATCCTTTGGTGCTGCTCTTTTGTTCTCATCACTATTACTAGACTTTAAAAATAAAAAAGAATTATCAAGCTTTTATAAGAAAAAACCTTTTTTTTTCCACTTTATTTTAATAAATGATTTTTTTTTGTAGTCTTTTTGCTAAATGGGTCCCTTTACATCTTTTTGCTAAGTTGCCATTTATTAGTGTTTCAATTTTATATATCAGCCAATCAACTTCTATATATCGGTGTATCAATTTTTAATTAAATATAAACTAATATAGAAGGTTATTTTGATACAGTGTTTTTTTATATATATATTTAATTATTTACTATATATTCAAGTATTTTGCTAAGAAGTTCAAAATTATTTTTAATTAGGATAGTTCTATTACCATCTCTATTTTTTTCTATTCTTACCACATTTTAAAATTTTCTTTACTCGCACTTAAGTACTTTTATTAATTCCAAGAATGCCTATTACGAAAAAACTTGAAAAAAATTTCTCTCCCCGCCGATATAATAATTTTTTACAATTTAGAAACTCTGCTACTTTTTTTTCTTCTTTGTTTTTCATGGTCTTCATCTTCACTAATATATATGAAGTTCTATAAAAATAAATTTGACGAGAAACATTCAGATTGGATTCTAAATCTGCAGTTTAAATCCTATTTCATTTAATCATACTCCATCAACAATTGGGAAGAACAAACCTAAACAGGTACAAGGACTCACAAAACAAAAGGGGAAAATGCAAAACAAAATATAAATGCTAATTTTTTTTTCCTTAAGAAAACGTTTATGTGGTTTTGCTAATATCCAATTGGATAGTTCGTAATTCGATCATCAAGATGTGATTTCCTTTCCAACCCCACAAGATTTTATTATCATTCCCATTAACCTGAAAAGAAAAAAAAAATCAAATCATTCTATAAAGAAAGGAAAAGAAAGAGAAGAAAACCCAATTAATATAAAAAATCTCTGGTACGAGTAAAATCTTTAATATTCATCTATAGTTTTAAATTTAAAAATATAATTGTATACAATTCAGTTTGTTAAGATTTAAAATATGAATATTTTACTGTGTTATAAAGGGTATGATAATGTTGATGGAGGTTTTATCAACAATAAATTTATGAATAATTAAGAGATGTGGCTTGTGTAAACTGAGGTAAATAATCAAAGCAAATAAGGAGACAGGGATTTATAGTGGTTCGGCCCCGAAAAAGATGAGCCTACGTCCACTGTTTTCTCACTATATTGATGAATATTCAAGGGTACAATACTCGAAAGCTAATGGAGAACGCTCAAGACTTAGATCACCCTAAGCGTGTATTTGCTCTGACTTCTACCCTCTCTGACTTGTTTCTACCCAGAATTTCTGATGATCCCTTCGGAACATAGAGCCCCCCTTTATATAGATTGTAGTGACCTTATCCCCCTAGGTTCCTTATATCTCTAGGATCCTAATTGAATAAACGGGTAACTATACAATTGGGTAATTATCCAATTAAGTAATTGGATAATTATTCAAAACGGATAACTAGTTAATTACAAACAATACAATTAGATAACTACTTGAAAAGGATAACCTAGTTAATCGCAAATAGGAGTCTTCAGTTTCCCTTTCCTTGTAGGTTTCCTCCACAGCATTTACCTATTTCCCTCTTCTTGTAGGTTTCCTTTATAGTGTTTTTGTGTTTCCCTTTTCCTATAGGTTCCCTGTTTATTAAGGAAAACTATACGGAGAAGGTCGCACAAAAACCTGCAGAAGAGGTCGCATTTAAGCATCACGGAGGAGGTCGCATGTAAACATCACGGAGGTGGTCGCATATATTCTATATGTGGAAGGTCGCACATATCCTTCACAGAGGAGGTCGCATATACATCATATGCAACCTTAGGATTTTAGACCGTACAACAATTGCCCCCCAGCTCCATTAGTTCTTTAGGACGAAATGGAGCTTCTGACTACCTTGCGACCTTATGACGTCATAGAACCTGTGATTTGAGTTAATCGAAGATCCGTCAGACTTCAAATCTTCTTTCAAGATCACGCGTATCCTCCTTTTTGTCAGAACGGAACACGTGTAGCCAGAAACGAAATTCGAGGAATACGTGATTGACACCAACCGTCACCAAACCTTTTAAATTTCAAATTATCCTGACTTTTCGGATGAATTCAAATCCCGCGCGATCTTCGGCCTTCAGATTTAAAATTCGAATCCTCTGATCTACGGCTGCGATCTAACGGTGGTCAGATTATATAAACATCAGAAATCTCTTCTCTCCCTCATCTTATTCAGAACTGCAGAAAACTTCAGAAAAACCCTAACGCCGTTCTCTCAGATCGCTCCAATTGCAGCCGCTCCTTCATCATTGAATCAACCCACTCTCGAAGAAAGGTTAGTATTCCTCCTTATTTCTGTCACTATTGGAAACAACAATCTGGAAAAAACTTATTCCACCGAAGTGAAATAAGAATTTTATTCCTTTCTTTTTCTTTAGTCTGTAAAGTAGATTTGCTGGAAATGGTCCTGCGAAGAGAATCCCTAGGGTCTGATACCCTAAATTTTCTCCTTCTGAACTGACGGTTCATCTACTGATGAACTGCTCGAACATTTCTGACGAACTGCTCGAGCATTTCTGATGAACTGCTCGAACTCTTCTGACGAACTGCTCGAACTCTTCTGACGAACTTTGTAGATAAACGTATGTAACCTTAGGATAAATCCTTAATATTTGAACCCCTGCATATTTCTTTTCAGATGTCTAGTAGTGAAGAACTTTTTAGGGAAGGAAATGCTTTTTCCGGGGAATCCGGCTCAAGCATTAGCACTATTAACCTTGAGGATTACCCCGCGTCTGAACCCGAGATAGAAATAACCGGGGTAAGACAGAGTAGCCCCCGAATAGGCGATCTTCCCCAAGATCAGTGGCCTAAACACGTTAGGGATGCTCCGGCATTCTCTTCCGGCTACCCATACGTAGAGGGGAACTGGTCTTGTGTAAACATCCGAACGAGCTGCACCTCGAATAAACTTAGAAAAATTGCGAGCAGCTACAACATCAGTATCCCTATGCGCCTGCCAACAGAGTTCAACCACCCCCATACACCACCTCGCGGACTTGCTTCCTTTTCTGAGGCGGTTCTCAAATGTGGCGTGCACCTGCCTCTCCATCCGTATAT
>JXTB01000010.1:1692752-1729724 GCA_002914805.1 Parasponia andersonii
GTTCGGCCCCGAAAAAGATGAGCCTACGTCCACTGTTTTCTCACTATATTGATGAATATTCAAGGGTACAATACTCGAAAGCTAGTGAAGAACGCTCAAGACTTAGACTACCCAAAATTTGGAATACCCTAAGCGTGTATTTGCTCTGACTTCTACTCTCTGTGACTTGTTTCTGTCTAGGATTTGTGTGATCATCCCTTCGGAACACAGAGCCCCCCTTTATATAGACTGTAGTGACCTTATCCCACTAGGTTCCTTATTCAATTAGGATCCTAATTGAATAAACGGGTAACTATACAATTGGGTAATTATCCAATTAAGTAATTGGATAATTATTCAAAACGGATAACTAGTTAATTACAAACAATACAATTAGATAACTACTCGAAAAGGATAACTTAGTTAATCGCAAATAGGAGTCTTCAGTTTCCCTTTCCTTGTAGGTTTCCTCCACAGCATTTACCTATTTCCCTCTTCTTGTAGGTTTCCTTTATAGTGTTTTTGTGTTTCCCTTTTCCTATAGATTCCCTGTTTATTAAAGAAAACTATACGGAGAAGGTCGCACAATTACCTACAGAAGAGGTCGCATATAAGCATCACGGAGGAGGTCGCATATATCCTTCTTATGGGAGGTCGCATATAAAACTTATGCGATCTTAGGGTTTTAAACCGCGTAACACCGTCCATTCGTTCGAGTCTCCAACTCCCACAAAATAATAACCACGTGATGAAGTCCACCGGCACTAGACACTAGACTTTCCCTCCGTATATAATCAACTCCACCCCCTTTCCACTTTCCTCACGCTTTCACCCACTTTCTCTCTTGCCAAACGCTATTACTCTACCCCCAAAAAGAAAACAAAGGAGGAAAAAAAAAAAAAAAATTCCCACTAATGGCTTCTTCCAGCTCTGCTCTCAGAACCATGTCCTCCTCTGTCAAACTTTACAACCCCAGATCACCGTTATCTTCTTCACCAAACAAGAAAACTTTCCTCCCCTTTAGTAAGATCCCAAACCCATCTCTGATCTCAAGTCCCAAACTTCAAATCACCTCTGACCCATTCCCCAAAGGATCCTTCTTTTGCAAAAGCCAAAGTCAGGCCTATTCGTCAGAATCTGAAAGACCCCCTAGTAATTATTTTCCATCATTTCTTTTATGCTTGTACAAGTTTTGTTCACATGATGAAATTTTTGGACCTTTTCCTCGAATATATTTTTGGTGACCCTTTCGTTTTTTTATGTTTAATATTGCAGCTAAAGTTCAAGAACTTCATGTTTATGAGATCAACGAGCGAGATCGTGGCAGCCCTGCTTACCTTCGATTGAGCCAGAAATCTCTCAATTCTCTTGGAGATCTAGTCCCTTTTAGTAACAAAGTAATCTCACTTTTTCATCCTCAAATTATTTGTGATTTTCTGATCTTACCCTTTATCTTTTAGCTTAATTTGCGGTGTATTGGTCTTTGTTCTTATGGGTATTTTTTTTTCTTTTTCTTTTAACTTTTGTGATTTTTTTTTTTTTGAATTTTTATTTTTTTGGTCACAGTTGTATAGCGGAGACTTGCAAAAAAGGATTGGTATAACAGCTGGGCTGTGCATTCTGATCCAGCACAAACCGGATATGAAGGGTGACCGGTACGAATCCATCTACAGCTTTTACTTCGGAGATTATGGTCACATAGCGGTCCAGGGATCGTATTTGACCTACGAGGACACGTATCTTGCTGTGACTGGTGGATCAGGCATCTTTGAAGGGGTGTACGGTCAGGTGAAGCTGCGGCAGATCATCTTCCCCTTCAAGCTTTTCTACACTTTTTACTTGAAGGGCATCAAGGACTTGCCTAAGGACCTTCTGGTAGAGCCCTCTGAGCCCCACCCATCTGTCGAGCCCAGCCCAGATGCCAAGGCCTGTGAGGCCCATGCCACCATTGCTGCTTTCACTGACTAGATGAGATGAAGGTCGGGGGTGTTAGTGGGAATGTAATTATATGCATTATTGCCTTTCTGATATTTTGTGGGTTCATTTTTTGGGAATGTCTCTTTAGCGGGTAGTGCTCTTTTATCTTTTCGTCCTCTTTTATTTTGGGAGGGGGGGTGGGCCGGGGGAGGTTACCATGTAGTGTATCATCTTTGTAGTAATAAGATATGATTCTGATGTTGATAGGCAACTATTTTGCCATTTTCTGTTTGTTGATTGGTGTCTTGTTGAATTTTTTATGGTGGCTTCTAATAGTTGATACCAATTACCAAGTCTTCACATGGTGACAGTGATATTGATCTTTTTCTGAAAGTGGTACAAATGCCACAAATCCAATGGTCCATGAATTTTAATTTATTGCTTCTACCAAATTTTGGAAGTACTGCCCAGCAATTGGATTAATTTTATATATGTTATCTTTTTGTGTTAGAACTGAGTTATTTTTAACATGTAAAAAAATATATTTCATCCCCAAATGAGTAATTGTTGAGTTATTGAAGTTACTACCTATTAGTGCTTCTAGTGGATCTGAGAATTTGCTAGTTTAAGTAAGACTATTATCCTAATGGTGATAAAATGGTGAGATTTGAAGTTGAACCCTCGAAAGTTAAAAGTGTGAGCTATGTATGTGACCATATCGTTGTGGTTGCTTGTCGTCTCATAAATTTGCAAATTATAGCAAATTGTCAAATAAATGCGCAACTTGCTGGACGAGACTTCATTTAAAATTGAAAAGTTCTACATAATTGTTAAGTTTTTAATCATATTCAGTTTATTAATTATTAGAGGGATGCGAGTTGGCATTAAATATCTTGTTTGGCTGGAATATCGTGCAAGCATATAAGTTTTTATGCATGCCTAACATATTGTGAATTTAAAAGGCATGTGCTTTTATAAGCTTGTAGAGATTTTGACGCTAAAAAAAGTTTAATAAAGGGACAACGGAGTAAAAGAATGGATTTAAGTAACATTATCACCTAACATGGACCGTGGACCTCATAGCTTTGCACGAGTTGAGTTGGGTTGCTTGGTCATGGGTTATGAAATGAGACTCCTGTGGGTTCAGCCCAACTCTTTTTTAAGACAGAGTTTGGGCCAAAATGGCTTTTTTGTAAACTTTTATAAGCATGACATTTTTAGGGCGGAATAAGTACATTTTTATCTCTTATATTTTAACTGTTTATTCATTATTATTATTAATATCGATCTTTAAATTTATAATTTTGAATAAATTTATACCCTTTTAACTACCAATTTTAACCATTATATTTACAAAAATCCCCATAAAAATTTAAATAAATATACATATTTAAAAGAGGACAAATTTAAAACTAGAATAAAATTGATAATAGATAAATTTAATTATTTTAGGTTTTTGCATATTTAAAATAATATTTTTAATATTTTTCCTTTTAGCTATTAATTTTAATTATTTTTGTTTTTAAGTTAAGTATTAAAATATATATCCTTCAAATTTAAAAGGGTATTTTGGTATCAATGGTTCAAATTGATATTTGACTTTAAAAATGTAAAAATTTGTTACAAATTTCAAATGTAGAAATTAATGTTGATAATAACCAAAATACAAGCTATAAAAATATAATTAAAGGAGTGTCAAAATATGTTTTGACCATAAAAAAGTCTTAAATAATAATTTTTTCAATAATAAAAAAATCCTCATTGTTAGAAAAATGCTCAAAAAAATTATTTTAGCTCAAATAGTGCTATCCATGTCATTTTCTCCTTTTTTTTTTTTTTTTTTTTTTCGTTCTCTACCCTAAAAGCTGAGACAAAGATTCCAATTGTGCATCGCTGTCCATAAACAAAATACAAATAAAAATAAAATAACCTAACTTCAACGTTTCTTCTTTTTCCAATTTTCTTATTACTCTAGTTGTAACTCTTTTTCATAGGACTAAACATGTATTGTATTTAATATTACTAACCTCATTATATATATATATATAATATATATCAGAGTAAATTATAAAAAAAATACTCTAAACTTTACACTTTCTATGTTTTTAACCCTAAATTTTCGACTTGGCAAAATATTACCTTCACACTTCAAATTTTTTAAAAAAAAATACTCTGCCCAATTTTTTCCCAAGTTATGCTATAGAAAGACAGTTTTACCCCTCCTTCAACAGTTGAGACAACCCATAGGATAACATATCCTTGTAAAGAAATACAAAAATAATTAAAACAACTGAAAAGAAATCAAATTAAATGAAATGAAATGGAGCTAAATCAAAAAAAAAAAAAAACAGTAAATATTTTACAATTACCCAACGACATCGTTTGGTATCAAATATTGACAAAAAAAAATATATAGGACGAACGAACGATGAAGACTGAGAAACAAAGAGTCTCTTTGGTCGAAATCTTAAAGAAATGAACGAAAGAGAACCTTGAACCATTAGAGTGATCTGAGAAGATGATTGAAGCAAAGGTGGAGTGAAATTACAGTTTTTATTTTCTTGCATAACATTGATGGAAGGCGCATCCTTTGAATCGAAATCCGTTCGAAGAAAACAGAGGCAAGACAAAAGAATGAAAAATATCTTTTTAAGGCTCTTGTATTGCATGTTTATGGTTGATGATGTTGGGGGTTTTCTTGTGCGTGAAGTCTCAGAGACACAACTGGGGTCTTGAGATAGAAAATTCCATAGATTTGTGTCCTTCAATATAACTTCTGTGAGGAAAATTTTTTTCTATTGAATGAGTCTTAGAAGTTGCAAAAGTCAGGATTTTTTTTTATCTAAATTTATTGAAACTGGGTTTCCATTTAGGCAATTTCCATTTAGCTTCATTCCCCCAAAAAAAGAAGGGAAAAAAACAAGAGCACAATGACTAATTGAGAGGAATTATTTTTCTTAGTTTTAGAAGTCAATGGTAATGTATGTGTGGGGCCCGTTCCTAGATCATGTACCACATGAATGATTAAGTAACAGAACAGGTTATAGGGGGCACACTATCTGACACGTGTCCATAAGGATCTCTTAAAAGCCATACGAGTCGCACGTGATACCGTATGGGCCCGTGGGCTGTCGGAGACTAGGGCCGAATCCATCATAGACCCTGGACAGGTTCGGCCCAGTATAATTCTTACCTCGACAGCTGGGGGTCAGGAGCCTCGAGGGTCTTCTGCCAGAAGATCATTGGAGGCAGCGCACTGCTCCAGACCCAGACAAGGCATTCAGACAGGGCATTTAATGCAATCCTGAGTAGGTGTGTGCATTGGGCAAATCGTTCTAACAGGAGGACGACTTGTCAAAGTCTCACCCCCGCTGAGCTCGAATCATAGGGGACAACAGAAAACAGGTCATGACAATACAGGAGAAATTACATTAACCACGATCTGTGATTTCTGGAGTAAGTCATGATGAAAAAAAGTATTCGATCCTGAGATTGAGAGCCAGAAGGTTCTCAGTTCCAGGACTATATATATATGAGCCATGTGTCCCCTTGAGGATATAGGCATATACACATCAGAGAGAGATATATAAAAATTTATAAGGAAGAGAAAACTTGATCTTTGCTACTCAATCTCAGGGATAAACATGTGACTTAAGCATCAGAGAATTTTTGCAGGTGGCCACCCCTATCTCTCAGATCCAACCTGAAGTCAAAAGCACTCTGGAATAGCGAGGATACATGGACAATTGGTAGATACAGCATCAGCAGTTCAGAGACATATGGACAGCTGGTAAGAATCGCCTCTAACAGTTTGGCGCCGTCTGTGGGAAACGTTGAGCGCGAGAAAAAGAGTAAGAGTCTCACGACCGCGCTCTCCCCGAACAAAAAAGTCATACGACATTAGATGGCACCCTCAAGAATGACAACTAGGAGCACACGTCCTGACACTGAAGGAAGCTCCTGGGAAGCGCGACTAGGTCTGGAGCAAAAGTTGGACCAAATACTTATCATCTTGGCAGAAGCAAACAGGAAGGCAGAGATGGCCCACGAGGCTGTCCTAGGCTTAAAAGATGAAGTCGCAGAAGTTCATAGAGATAATGCCCACCTTGAAGGTGATATGAACCCCGCCAAAAATTGTGACAAAACCCAGTACCTACTATGAAATTCGAACACCAGGATCAACAAGTCGCAAGATTGTTGAGTCTTGACCCGTAACCTAGCAAGATACAAATCAAGAACTACAAACGATTAAAGACGCCACACCAAAAATCCTCAAGAACTACTCAAGAATCAATGAGATAAGTCTGGTTGTTTTGAACGCCACAAGAGTTAACTTGATAAGTTCAAGAATCTTCTCAAGAATAAAGAAAAAATATGAATAACTCGCAATATTATTGATCACTAAGCTCTAAAAACGTACAAGGCTTTCTCCTTTATATAGGAATCAAATTTAACCCTAATTTAAGATAAACTAATATTATTTTGACATGTGGCAACCCTCTCCTTAATTTAAATCCGAAAATAACTAAATCTGAATTAAAGAAGTTTCTAAAAAATACAAAAGACCTAGAAAAATGTGAAGAGAAGTATTTAGCTTCAATTGGACTCTTCTAGAACCTTAATCATAGTGATTAGGCTCCCTTAGATCTGATTTGGACTTATATCGGGCCTTCATGCGTTAGTCATCTCATCAATATGTTAAATCAGCCCATTTAATACCTCTTTGAATCTCTTGGCTCTAAGTCTTATGATTGGCCCACTTGGCAAGCTTAATGGATCACGTGAATGCTACACTTGAGTCCCTCCAAGCCCATGTGAATGCACCTCTTCTTGCACGTGTGGTTGAGCAGCTACATTTGCATCATTCTCCCCTCTCTTGAAAAGGATTTGTCCTCAAATCATCACCTGCATCAAAAGGAGATAAATTAGTAACGTTAAAGCTCGCACTAACATCATACTCACCTGATAATTCTAATTTGTAAGCATTATCATTGATGCATTCCACTACTCGAAATGGTCCATCTCCCCGAGGTAGAAGTTTTGAATGCCGTTACTCCAGAAAACGATCCTTCCTCAAGTGTACCCAAACCCAATCTACTGGTTCAAATACTACCTTTTTGCGTCCCTTGTTGGCTTGATGGATATATTGCTCAGTCCTTCTTTCAATGTTTAGCCATGCCTTTTCATGAATCTGTTTTACCAATTCAGCTTTCTTTTTGCCATCTAAGTTTACACGTTCACTCAAAGGTAACGGGGTTAAATCCAAAGGTGATAATGGATTAAATCTGTAAATAATTTCAAATGGTGAAAACTTAGTTGCAGAATGTACACTCCTATTGTAAGCAAATTCAATATGTGGTAAACAATCTTCCCATGTTTTCAAGTTCTTCTTAATGATAGCACGTAACAAAGAAGACAAAGTCCTATTTACTACTTCAGTTTGACCATCAGTTTATGGATGACAAGTAGTAGAAAACAATAACTTGGTTCCTAACTTTCCCCACAAAGTCTTCCAAAAGTAACTTAAGAACTTAGCATCTCTATCAGAAACAATGGTCCTAGGCATGCCATGCAACCTAACAATTTCTTTAAAGAACAATTCAGCTATATGTGATGCATTATCAGTTTTATAGCATGCAATGAAGTGTGCCAACTTAGAAAACCTATCTACCACCACAAAGATTGAATCTCTCCCCCTCTTTATCCTAGGTAATCCCAAAACAAAATCCATAGATATATCAATCCAAGGTTCACTAGGTATAGGTAGAGGGGTATACAAACCATGAGGTTTCAACTTAGACTTAGCTTGTTTACAAGTGATACACTTTTCACATATTCTTTCAACATCACGTTTCATATGAGGCCAAAAGAAATGTTCATGCAAAACATTTAAAGTCTTAGCCACACCAAAATGACCTATCAAACCACCACTATAAGCTTCTCTGACAAGTAATTCACGCAAAGAACACATAGGCATACACAGTTTATTCTCCTGAAACAAAAATCCATTATGCCTATAGAACTTACCAAATGCTATTTTTTCACATGTATTGAACACATTACCAAAATCAGAATCTTGTGCATATAACTTCTTAATGTATTCAAAGCCAAGTAATTTTGTATCTAAAGTAGAAAGTAAGGCATACCTTTGGGACAATGCATCAGCCACAACATTTTCCTTACCTTGCTTGTATTTGATCACATAAGGAAATGTCTCAATGAATTCCACTCACTTTGCATGGCGTTTTTTCAGTTTTTGTTGACCCTTTAAATGCTTCAAGGATTCATGATCAGTGTAAATCACAAATTCCTTCAGCCATAGATAATGCTGCCAATTTTCCAAAGCCCTCATCAAAGCATACATCTCCTTATCATAAGTGGAATTGTTTAGAGCTGCCCCACTCAATTTTTCATTAAAGTATGCAACTGGACGGCCTTCTTGCATCAAGACAGCTCCAATACCTATTCCTGAAGCATCACACTCAATTTCAAAAGTTCTAATGAAGTTAGGCAAAATAAGTAAAGGTGCATTAGTTAACTTTTCTTTGATCAGATTAAATGCCTTTTCTTGTTCCTTCCCCCACTTAAACGACACATTTTTCTTAATGACTTCAGTAAGAGGGGCGGGCGGCCAAGCTACTAAAATCACGCACAAACCGTCTATAGAAACTAGCTAGGCCATGAAAACTCCTCACTTGTCTGATTATTGTAGGCATTGGCTAATCTTAGATTACTTTCATCTTTTCCTCGCCACCTCAATTCCCTGAGCACTAACAACAAAGCCAAGAAACACAAGCATATCCGTGCAAAAGGTGCACTTCTTGAGGTTAGCAAATATCTTTTCTTTCCTTAACACATCTAAAACTAATTTTAAATGCATTACATATTCTTCCAAGTTTTTTCTATAAATTAAGATATCATCAAAATATACAACCATAAATCTACCAATAAATGCACACAAAATATGGTTCATCAAATGCATAAAAGTACTTGGAGCATTAGTTAAACCGAAAGGCATTACTAACCACTCATACAAACCATATTTAGTTTTAAAGGCAGTTTTCCATTCATTACCTTCTCTCATTCTAATCTGATGATATTCAATCTTAAGATCAATTTTTGTAAAAACACAAGAACCATGTAATTCATCTAGCATATCATCTAATCTAGGAATGGGATGACAATACTTTACCGTTATATTATTGATAGCTCAACAATTAACACACATCCTCCATATCCCATCCTTCTTAGGAACTAACAGCACTGGAACTGCACAAAGGCTCATGCTTTCACGAATATACCCCTTGTCCAACAATTTGCCTACTTGCCTTTGAAGTTCCTTTGTCTCCTCAGGATTGCTCCTATAGGCAAGCCGGTTTGGAATTGATGCACCGGGTATGAAGTCAATCTGATGTTCAATCCCACAAATTAGAGGTAAACCATGAGAGATTTTTTCGGGAAATACATCTTCAAACTCCTGTAAAAGAGAAACAATATTGCTCGGCAAAGAACTGGCGAGATTATCAATACATAAAAGAGCCTCCTTGTACATGAGTACTATAAGGGGCTGTTGTAAAACTAAAGCTCTCTTGATCTCACTTTTTTTTACAATGAAATTGTATTTTTCCTCTCTTACACTCAATAAGGATGTATTGCTCTCTTTTTCCCTTTTACCCTCACTCATGATTTTGTTCTTATGTTTTTCATTCATCTCTTTTTCTTTTCTCTCAATTTCAGCCTCTCTCTCTTTCTCTTTTCTCTTTTCACTCACTTTTTGCATCTTTAGTTGGTCTTTAAGAACTTGTTTTGGAGTCAATGGCACAAGTGATATAGGCTGCTTTTTAATAGTAAAAGAGTACCTATTGATGAAACCATCATGTGCGACTCGCCGATCGTACTACCATGGTCTTCCCAATAGGATGTGACATGTATGCATAGGTACCACATCGCAAAGCACTTCATCTTCATACTTGCCAATGGAAAATGCCACCAACACCTATTTTGTCACCTTGACTTCTCTACAATTGTTTAGCCACTGAAACCAGTACGGTCGTGGATGCTTTATGGTAGGCAATGCTAATTTTACCACTAATTCAGTACTAGTCACATTGGTACAACTCCCTCCATCAATTATGATACTGCAAACTTTGTTCTTCACAAAACATCGAGTATGAAACAAGTTCTCCCACTGGTTGTTGTTTTCTTCCTTAACTTGTGCGTTAAGAGCTTGTCTTGTCACTAATGATTCTTTGTCTATAGCACACTACCCTTCATAATCATCTTCAAGTGGTGGCATGCCATCTTCTTCATCTTCCTATTCATTGTTTGTCTCAATCTCCCCTTGAGCATTGATCACCATCACCCTTTTATTCAGACATTGGCTAGTAATATGACCCTTGCCTTGACATTTAAAACACTTAATATCACGATTTCTAGAAGTGACAGATTCGGTGCTACCTTGTTTTAGTGCCGCAACTTGTTTTATGTCCTTAGAAGACTCAGACTTAGGCTTAGCTGATGGAAATTCGTCCCGTTTAGGGGCTGATCTCCATGAGTTTGTAGGAGCTGAACTTGGTCCTCTCCTAGGAAAGTTCCTTCATTTCAATTATTGCTCAACTTTGATAGCTGACTGATTCAAATTAATGAAGTCTTTTCCTAAGTGCAGGAGTGTTAAAGTAATAAATTACTCGGTAAGACCGAGGTCGATCCACAGGAAGGTTAGTGAATAATACAAGACCATAATACATATATTACTGGAATAAAGATGATAGAAGAAATTATGTTGTAGGATGATTATGACAATATGAAAAAAGTGACAAAAATATAACAATATAAAGTTGCAAAATTAAACAGTTGCTAAGATTAGGGGATCCACTCTTGGGTACATCAAATAAGTATAACCTAAGATCTTTTATCACTCGATTGGAATCTACACACAACAGAGGTTCCAATCGGAAGATTAATCATTAAAGGTTCATTATTAGTTATTTATGTGATTAGATTATTTTTCTTAATTACCTTCTTTGATAACGCCAACACTTGCAAATGTGGTCAAGCATTCATGGTGCCACCTTATGTCTACAACAAATCAAAATTCCTTCCTAGCACAACCAGTACAAAAGGAATTAAGTATTTGTTGTGCCAAAGGTTGACTACAATGAATCAAAACCCACCACTTAACAAGGAGGGTATTAAGATTGATTAAGAAAATTAAATAGCACATATATAACAATGATTAAAGGATATAAACAATGAAGTCTACCTAGAATTTAGATTATATCTATCTTTCCCCCAAGAGATTCACCCTTTCACCTTAGCAACATACAAGATTAAGTAAACATGATGAGGAAGAATAGCAAGTATGAAAACAATATGAACATGACTATAAACATAAAACTCTTACTACTGTGAAGGCAAAGCAAGATTAAAATATCATGAATAACAAGAGGAGAATAAAAGAGAGTGATCTAGTTTACAAAGCCAAGATGCTTCCTAAGCCTAACTTAAGCATCTATTTATAGGAAAATTTAGAGATACAAAGTCAAATTTGTAAACTAAGGATAAGAGCAAGTTAGCAACTTGTTTTGGCAGATTCAGTCTCTCTCAAAGATGTATCTGAAACTTTATGAATTTGGACGAAAAATGTCTTGATCAAAGAAGAAAACTTGAAGCCTTATCTCTTAGAAGTCGTATGATACCAAAATTGCATCCATTGGAGATGTATTTCTTGACTTATAGCAAAATTGGTGAAGTTAGGCTCTGCTGAGTCAAAATCGGTTGCTGATCTTATCATGTGGAAAGATCCGATATTTTTACCCAGATTTTGGCTTTTT
This sequence comes from Parasponia andersonii, assembly GCA_002914805.1. NCBI lineage: Eukaryota > Viridiplantae > Streptophyta > Magnoliopsida > Rosales > Cannabaceae > Trema > Trema andersonii. The sequence goes on from JXTB01000010.1 coordinate 1,704,482, forward strand.
TTGAATTTTCTCAAAGAACAAATCATCTAGATAATTTTGTTTACGTATCCATAGCATCAAGAATCACTCCATTTGAGATTGTAAGGAGGTCAGAATGGGCCAAACAATAAAGAGTGTCGGGCTGAACGTGAGTGCAGTCCAATTTATAATTTTGTCCATTTGAGACCTATTTCAAAATAATCTGGGCAGATCTTGTGAATTGCAATTAGTGAATAATTGAGTCTAGAATCTATGAGTTCAAGAATTGGATCAAAATCCCATGTAGTTTAGAATCTGTACCTATTTTACAAAACCTGCGTAGAAATAAATATTTACCACAAATTAGAGGTAATTCTTGCTTTTATACCTATGTCTACAAAAGTGCTTTAAATTAGGAAATTTAATGAAACTCTAAGTGTACAATGATGATCTAATCCCATAATAAATGTGCACAATTAGACGTTCATCAATAGCTTGATGCACCATATCTGTCAGCTTTACATAATGTTGCATCTCTACCATGTCCACTATCTCTCTATTCAGTCCGTGTAAGAATCTAGCCATGGTAGCTTTTCTGTCCTCCTCTACATTTGCTCGGATCATAGCAACCTCCATCTCCTTGTAGTAATCATCTACGCTCTTGGATTCTTAGGTTAGTCGCTACAACTTATTTTATAGCTCCCGATGGTAGTAGCTTGGAACGAAACGTCTTCTCATAATTGTTTTCATCTAGTCCTACACCTCAACAGGGGGTTCTAGATTTCTCTTTCTTTTCTTCAACAATTGATCCAACCAAATAATAGCATAATCAGTGAATTCGATTGCAGCAAGCTTTGTCTTTTTAATCTCAAAATAGTTGTGGCAATCGAAGACAATCTCCATTCTCTTCTCCCACTCTAGATAAGCTTCAGGATCGTTTTTACCTTGGAATGATGGAATCTTCACTTTAATGCCTCCCAAGTCATTATCTTGCCTAGGCCTACCCATCTTAGCTTCTTTGTTCCCATTACCACACCTAAACCTGCCCCTATTTATTGTTGGTTCATCCATCTCCTCCCATTCCTCTACATCTTCATCATCACCCTATTGCTCCTCTAGTTGTACCCGCCTAGGTGGTTGACTAATGGGAGCATTTTGAGGTTGACCTGCAGCTGTAATTGTAAGTTTGGAACAATTAATTATTGTACCTCTTCGGTTGTGTTACCTTCTTGATTGCGTGACATATTGAAATATGCAAAAATAAAGTTAGGACCTCACAAGCACTCTTTCCTCTCGTGTGTCACTCACTCTCGTGTTTGGCACTCAATGGCTTTTACCCTCTTATATTCTCAACACTCTTGCCTTTTTCCACTCGTTATGTTTTCTTTTCACTCTTAATCAGATTCAAGAATACTCTAGCAGCAATTTAATATGATGAGCAAATAGATCAAATAAAAAAAAAACTCACAAGCAATTCTCAAGATACTGAGTAATACGAATTCTTCGATTTCAGTAATACCCCAAAATTCACACAATTTCTCCTAAATTTTGATGATTTTTCACACTCAAGCATGGGGTTTTGGCAAAAAGGAGTTTAAGAAGTAAGAAACAAGATTGACACATGATTTTTTTTTTCGGATCCTCTTGTTTTTTTTTTTTGATGTTGCAGAAACGTGTGAAGGACACAAGAGAATTGGGTAACTTAAACAATTGGGAAACTTAAAGAAACGGATAACCAGAAATGAGTAACAAGAAATTGAAAACAGAAACGAAGACTTTGAATCAAACTAGGATTCTGAAAACATAAAATTCGGCCACCCTAGTAACCCAGCAATTTGGACCCGAAGCAAAAGTAAAGAAACCCTAGTTGGCTCAGATTAGGAGACCAAATAATTCTAATGTTCCTAAAGCACAAATTCGGCCAAGACCAAGGAGTTTGATCAGATTGGGAAACCTAGTATCCTTAAATCTTAAAATTTTGGCCAAAAACCTTAGTTGATCAGAATAAGAAACTAAATATCACCAATCTATCTAAAGCAAGAAATTCGGCCAGCCACTTTTTTTTTTAACCCTAATTGAAGAATCAAAGGAACAGTAAAGAAAGTAAAGGATAATTCAAACTTGCCTTGAAACCTAAGCTCTGATACCTAATGATATGAACCCTGCCAACAATTGTGACGAAACCCAGCACCTATTATGGAATTCGAACCCCAGAATCACCAAGTCGCAAGATTGTTGAGTCTTGACCCATAACCTAGCAAGATACAAATCAAGAACTACGAACGATTAAAGACGCCACATCAAGAATCCTCAAGAACTACTCAAGAATCAATGGGATAAGTCTGGTTGTTTTGAACGCCACAAGAGTTAACTTGATAAGTTCAGGAATCTTCTCAAGAATGAAGAAAAAACACGAATAACTCGCAATATTACTGATCACTAAGCTCTAAAAACATACAAGGCTTTCTCCTTTATATAGAAGTCAAATTTAACTCTAATTTAAGATAAACTAATGTTATTTTGACATGTGGCAACCCTCTCCTTAATTTAAATCCGAAAATAACTAAATCTGAATTAAAGAAGTTTCCAAAAAAATACAAAAGACCTAGAAAAATGTGAAGAGAAGTTTTTAGCATCAATTAGACTCTTCTAGAACTTTAATCATAGTGATTAGGCTCCCTTGGATCTGATTTGGGCTTATATCGGGCCTCCATGTGTTAGCCATCTCACCAATGTGTTGAATCAGCCCATTAATGCCTCTTTGAATCTCTTGACTCTAAGTCTTATGATTGGCCCACTTGGCAAGCTTAATGGATCACGTGAATGCTGCCCTTGAGTCCCTACAAGCCCACGTGAATGCTCCTCCTCTTGCACGTGTGATTGAGCAGCTATATTTGCATCAGGAGGGCTGTCGACAAGAGAAGCCAGAAGCGGGCGAAGGGAGGACTTCGATGAGGAGGTCAAGCAAGAGTCTAAGGGTCAACCGCCGAGGGAAGTCCCTGCCCCATCTAGATTGCGGGTGCAGGGGGAACGACAAAGCCAGACAAGGCCTTTCCAGGTAGGAGCGGCGATGGACAGAAGACACCAGGAGAGCCCAGAAGGTGCGCTTCCCAACTGGAAATAGGAGATGGTGGCTGAGTTGAGTAAGAGGCTCGGGGCCCATTACAACCAGACCCCCGATGATCTAGCAGAACAGACCGTACGTGGGATTAACTAGACGGCCTTCGCCGATTGGATCCAGCTGGAGCCTAAGCCGAAAGATTTCACTACCCCGACCTTCAGACCGTTCGAGGGAAAGATCGATCTGCTCGACCACATATACCATTTTTAGTAGAAGATGGCTCTGGAGACCAAGGATGAGGCTGTGACTTGCAAGGTCTTCTCCACCACCCTGGCAGGGCCAGGTTGTGGTTCATGCAACTCTTGGAAAAGTCTATAAATGGGTTTGAAGATTTTTGCAAACTTTTCCTAAAACAATATGTGGGTGTTCGGAGGCAGCAGAAAACTATGCGAGACCTCGACCGGTTGGAGCAATCCATAAATGAATCTCTAAGGGAATATTTGTCGCGTTTGTTGGAGGTGATGTCCTTAGTGCACAACGTTGACTCAGCCCAAGCTGTGAGCTCGTTCATCAGGGGCCTACATCTAGGATCGATGCTGTCGGACCATCTGCTCTTAAATTTTCCATACAATATGACAGACATCCAGGCAAAATTGGAAGGGGTATTTAGAGTACTGGAAAGCTACAAGAAAGCACCCAAGGCCTCCGTCGTGATAACAATAGTGCCTGTGCAAACCTCGGCAACGTAAGGAATAAAGAGGCTTGTGCCGGCCCAGGGGCCAGCTCCGAAGTAGGGAGCCCCAACCCAAGCCGGTCAAGAAAGTGGCAAGAGGAGGAAGACGTTTCAAGACCCTCTGTCGAAGTACGAGCTTAACACACCGATTGATGTGATCTACCTTCAGAATAGAGATATGGGAATTTTCAAAGATCCGCCCAAGTCCAGTGTTCCTGAGTACATGAAGAATAGGAGCAAGTACTACCAATTTCATAAAGATCACAGGCATTATACCATCAACTATCATAGCCTTTACGCGCAGGTTATGATGGCGATCCAAGCCGGCAAGTTGAAGCAGTACGGGAAGACCAGTGGAAGCCAGTCTAAGGAGGATGCTGCCGATCCCGAAAAAGGAAAGCAGACCCAAGCCTCCAGGTAGAGGGAGTAGGCTCTGAGGATAGTGCTGACGATCATAGGCAGACCAGAGCTGACCTATAGTTAGGAGGAGAAGGAAAAATTACAAAAAAGAACCAAAGAGAGGGTGAAGCGCCTGAGGGGCATGGGGTATTCTGTGAACCACCTGACAACAGTAAAAAGCTATGGCTCGGCCACCCTCATCGCCTTCACCCAACAAGATTTAGCCATGGTGCACCTACCTCATGATGGCCCCCTGGTGATTAAGCTGCAGATCGACTCCGCGTTAGTCGGAAGAGTCCTAGTCGACAGCAGGAGTAGCGTCGACATCCTATTTCTCAGCACGTTCAAGAACATGGGCCTGAATTGGAGCGCACTCAGACCACCCTGTCAGCTGTTGTTCGCCTTCAACAGCACTAAGGTCATCCCCTTGGGCGTCGTGACTCTGAAGGTCTGTGTTGTGGAGAGGTGCCTGGATATAGATTTCGTCGTCATCGATTGTCAGTCCTCCTTCAACATCATTATAGGGAGAGGGTGGATCCATGCCATGCATGGGGTTGCCTCTACCCTCCACCAGGTCCTAAGATCTCAATCGAAGGATGATACCTATATGATAGACATTAAAGGAGACTAGACCTCAGCGAGGAAGTGTTTTGCGACCGCCTTGAGGGAGACCGATACGAGCACGAACTTCTCAACAGGGGATAGATAGCAATCAAAGGACCGCCTGCCAGCATACATGAAGCAGATCGAAGAGGAGTCTGATGGGCTAGAAACCACGATTGAGGAACTGGTGGCAGTCCCTTTGAAAGAAGTGGAATCGGGGAAAGTAGTCTGGATCGGGGCCCTGCTGCCTGAAGAGGAAAAGAACGAGCTGTTGGAATTCCTTAGGCGGAATAAAGATGTTTTCGCGTGGTCCCATGATGACATGCCCGGAATAGACCCCGTGCACACCTGCCACCGGCTGAACATAGACTCCAACTTTCCCCCAGTCAAATAGGAGCCCCGAAGATTCGCACCGGAGAAAAACAGGGCGATCAATAAGGAGGTCGAGATACTACTGAAAAATGGCCTAATCATGGAGTGCGTATACCCATGCTTGGTCTCCAAACCAGTGGTGGTAAAGAAGAAAAAAGGCGAAGATCAGACCTGCATAGATTTCACCAATCTAAACAAGACCTGTCTGAAAGACAGCTTTCCCATGCCGAAGATCGATCAAATGGTCGATGCGATGGCGGGATTTGACAGGATGAGCTTCCTAGATGCCTACTCTGGATACAACTAGATCCCCCTATATGAGGAAGACCATATCCACACGGCGTTCATTACGGAGAGAAGTCTGTATTGTTACAAATGCATGCCATTTGGTTTGAAGAATGCAGAAGCTCATGAACAAAATGTTCACCGAGCTGTTAGGGAAGGCGATGGAGGTTTACATCAACAACATAGTCATAAAGAGTAAAGAAGCTTCGGACCATCTGGTGCATCTGGATGAATGTTTCCAAATTTTGAGGCACTACCAGATACATCTGAACCCAAGAAATACGTGTTCGGGGTGTCTTCCGTCCAGTTCCTAGAGCATATCGTGAGCAGAAGGGGCATTGAGGCCAACCCGACCCAGTTGTCCTCAATCGCAGATGTACAAAGACCCTCAACCATTATGAAGGTCCAGCGCCTAACCGGAAAGATAGCCGCACTCAGCCGGTTTGTTTCCAAAATGTTTGACCGATGTAAGCCTTTCTTCCAGTGCATAAAGAAAAGCTCCACAGTCGTATGGGGGAGGAGCAGGACAAGGCACTGATAGAGCTCAAACTGTACTTAAGTCACCCGTCTATCTTAGATTCCTCAGCAGAGGGGCAATGCCTATATGCTTATTTGGCAGTGTCCGAAGTAGTGATCAGTACCGTACTATTCGTCGAGGAAGACAGCAAGCTGAAACCGGTATTTTACGCAAGCTGCATGCTCCTAGACGCTGAGATGTGATACAATATGGCAGAAAAACTGGTTCTCGCTTTGATCAATGCCAAGAAAAGACTAAGGCATTACTTCAAGGCACACTCGGTTACAGTGTATACGGACTTCCCTATCCAGCAAATCTTGGCCAAACCGAACCTATTGGGATGACTGACCAAATGGGCCATCGAGCTGGGGATATACGACATCGAGTATCGGCCTCGAGTGGCGAAGAAAGGGCAAGTCATGGCAGACTTCCTAGTGGAAATCCAGTCCTTTGGTGAGCCACGCGACCCACTTTAGACGTCTTTGGCTCACATCCCTTCAACCTGGACTCTCTACACCGATGGATCCATGAATGCCTCGAGGTCAGGTATCGGAATAGTCCTGCAAACCCCAGCAGGACTCTGGGTAAAGAAAGCTTTGAGGCTTGGTTTCCTGACAACAAATAATGAGGCGGAGTACGAGGCACTGCTGCAAGGCCTTGAGCTGGCTCTGCATGTTGGAGTAGAGAACATCGCAGTAAGGACTGATTCGCAGCTGATCATGGGTCAAGTCAGGGAAGACTTCGAAGTAAAAGAGCCAAGATTACACAGGTACTTCTGTAGGGTAATGGAGGCGAAAGCCCACTTCAGCAGCTTTGATATCGAACAGATACCCAGGGAGATAAACCAAAAAGTCGACGAGCTAGCTAGAAGCGCATCAATCGGGGGGACGACTGAATACACGAAGATTCTGCTAGAGGGGAAAACACGAGAGACCTTTTGGAGACTCCCGCGCGCCACGTATTCGCAACTGACTCTGAAGACGAAGGTTGGATGAGACTCATCAGCCAATACCTGGTGTCGGGAAACCTACCCACAAACCTCCAAAAAGCAAGGTCGATCAAACTGAAGACTATCCAATACTCGAAGGTAGGGGGCCGACTGTATAGAAGATCGATGATTAGACCAATTCTGAGGTGCGTAGGTCCCATGGAGGTGCAGAAACTGATGGAGGAAATCCACGAGGAAGCATGTGGCAATCACTCTGGTGGGCGTAGCCTCGCCCACAAGGCCTGAACAGCTGGATACTTCTGGCCCTGTTTGTCAAGAAATGCGATAAGTGCCAGAAGTTCGCCCCCCTAAAACACCGACCAGCGGAAGAACTCCATTCAAAAATAACACCTTGGTCCTTCACTAAGTGCGGTCTGGACATCGTCGGAGAGCTCCCCAAATGCCCCAAAAGAAGAAGATATATCTTGCTGGCCACTGACTATTTCACAAAATGGGTAAAAGCTGAAGCCTACATAACCATCAATAAGGCATACACGATTCACTTCATTTGGAAAAACATAATTTGCCGTTACAGAATCCTGAAAGAGATACACGCTAATCATGACACGTAGTTCTAAAACACTAAGCTTAAGGAGCTGTGTGATTTGTATGATATAAAGCTCACCGTAAACTATCCTCAGGGGAACGGCCAAGCAGAGGCAAAAAACAAGGTCATATTCAGTAATATAAAAAAGAACTTGCAGGAGGCTAAAGAAAGGTGGTTAGAAGAGCTACCAGCAGTTGTGTAGGCCTATCGAACCACAGAGCGGAGATCAACGGGAAGAAAATCGTCTGCCATAGTCTACGGGTCAGAGGCTATGATCCCGACCGAGATTGGCCTCTCGACCCTTCACTTCGAAGTGGTAAAAGATGCCTCACTGAACGAGCAGTAACTAAGCTGCAACACAAACCTCCTTAAAGAAACAAGGGATATGGCTCTGGTCCATCTGGCCTCGTACCATTAGTAAGCCAGGTCTTAGAATGTAAAGAAGTTTAGCACTCATCAGTTTAACGCTGGAGATCGGGTCTTGAAGGTCAGAACAGGAAATTCCTTGAAGCTAGACTCTAACTGGATCGGGCCCTACGAGGTGATCAAAGCGCTTGACAATAATGCATACGTCCTCAAAGAACTCAAGACCAGGAAGAGCCTACCTAACACGTAGAATGCCCAACACTTGAAAAAATACCACGTGTGAAACACGTGTAAATGCTTATATTATTAAATAGCCTAATTCCAAAACAAGTCAAGGTATCTGCTACATAGATTTATCCATTAGATTACTATGTAAAAGGGTCTGCCCCCAGTGCCAGACCCCACGAACTATTCGTGCAAATAAAGATCGTGCTATAGGAATCACATCATGCAATAGAATACTTGCCGATGGCCCGAGAAAATGTACAAAGAGGAATGAGCTGCGTAATAAAATACTTACCAGCAGACCTCACTAACGCTCTACTATAGGAATCATATCATGCAATAAAATGCTTGCCAATAGCCTGAGAAAATATACGAAGAGGAATGAGCTGCGCAACAAAATGCTTGCCAGCAGACCTCAATAACAATCGTACTATGGGAATCACATCGCGCAATAAAATGCTTGTCGATGGCCCGAGAAAATGTATGAAAAGGAATGAGCTGCACAATAAAATGCTTGCTAGCAGACCTCAATAACGATCGTACTATGGGAATCACATCGTGCAATAAAATGCTTGTCGATGGCCCGAGAAAACGTATGAAGAGGAATGAGCTATGCAATAAAACGGGGATCATGTCGCTCGCCGATGACCCGAGAAGACGTACGAAGTGCAACAGGCCACACAACAAAAATTTGCCGCCGACCCTCAAGGAATACCTACAAGATGGGGAAGAGTTGAGCGATAGGTCCCTCCCTCGAGAGCACCTAAGTTATGTATAAGCCAAAGGTAAACAGGATCAGAGTCTACCCGTTGGAAGTAGACCCTTCCCAGGGAGCACCTTAGCTACACATAAGCCAATGGTAAGCAGGGTCAAGGTCTACCCATTGGAAGTAGACCCCCCCAAAGAGTGCTTTAGCTATATATGGACTGAAAGTAGGCGGGGATAAGGCCTACTCGTTGGAAGTAGGCCCAGATAAGACCAAACGCGAAGGCAGAAATTAAAACTAAATTCTATTTATTATTGCTTAAATTATAGGATACATGGTCAACAGGGACATGGACCCAGTGTCTCTATTTGTAAGGAGTAGGTCTTGGACGGACTCGCAAGGACACATCAGAGTGGTAACGCCTTGTTTGCTCCTGGTAAGAGCCGAGCCCAGGCCTCTTCCTCTGCAGCGATGGGTCCAAGTAGTTGTCGACCAATCCCTGGAGTTGGTTCCTGGCACGCTCTGATTTAGGGTCGGAGAAGTCTAGCCATACACGCAGATCAAATTCTGCTAAGACAAGTCATAACAGAAATTATACATCCTCAAAACCGGCCGAACCGGATCTCACATCCCAATCTCCAGAGCTAATCTCATCAGTCATGGCATGGGGGGAATTCACTAATAACTCCACATCATATACGATTGGGCCAGACCCAGAGGTCGGCCGAACCACCGACAAGGGAATGACATCGTATCTGATGCCCAACCTTGACCACATATACGGGCAACAAAAAAAAACAAACAGAATAAACGTGAGAAAAATACGCTGTTTTTATTATTTAAACAGGTACTTGTAACAAGGGTTAGCATTACACAACACAGTCAGTACTTTACAAATGCACAAAAGAGTGAGAGGCCCTAGTTACATCCGGCAAGGGGAGCAATACCGGCTTCAGCGCTTGGCCCAGCTTCGGCAGAGAACGGCATATCGGGGTTGGAATCATTGCTAGACAAGACAACCGCACTTGACCCTCCACCAGTTAAAGCGCCAAGGCCAGGCTGACCCTCAGGAACCTCTATGGCTTGTTCTGGCAGACCGGAAGTAGGAACATTCTCTTTGGCGATAGAGACAGATGTAGAGGACCCGTCTTTTTCTTTATCGAGCATCTTTAGTACACAACAAGGTAGACGATGTTAATCTCATCCCCTAACTACTGTATATAGTACTTGACGGAATAATGGTTCCTCTCGACATCCTTCTGTTCATCGAACTGGTCTGGCGTTACCACCTCCGCGTGGCTCTCGAATTCCCTATTCTCCCAGCCAGACCTATAGTTCTCTACAGAAAGGATATCCACCTGTCTCTGGTACCTTATCTTCAGCTTCTTTGTGTCTGCCAGCCTATCTCTCAGTGCCGCTAGCCTCAGCTCCGCTTGCCGCTGCAACAAGTCGATCAAAAGAGTATTAATATTGGCGAGATCTTTGCCGCACTTATGAGATAACTCCACATGAGCTTCCATCAGTTTACTGTGATCCAAATAGAGATGTCAGATTACCTCGTTGGACCGGTCGAGCCTGCGCTGCAGGGATGGGCCTCTAGCTTGGCTTTCGCCTCAGCTTTCCTTCCCTCCTTAGCCTCGTCGACACCTCTGTTATGAGCAATGAAAGCTAGCCCCGCCATCTCCGCCTCTATGCTCTGCAGGTCTTGCTCCTTGACCTTGAGCTCGGCTTGGGCTAGCCTAGCAGCCTCCGCCTCCGAGCGTAGACTCGGGACCTTAGCTTCGAGAGACCGAACCTTCTCCTCTACCTCGGCCAACTTGGCAACCAGCTCCTCACGTCTGACCCTCTCGACACTCAAAGTGTGGGCAACTGCACTGCTGACCCTAGCCTCATCCAAGCTCCGATACAGGTCAAAGTCTACCCTCAATGTGGCAAGGGAGGCCTCACTCCACTCCACAGTCATAGCACGGGCATTCTACTGCCTGGTCAGCTTGCTGACACGAGAGGAATAGAAGGACTGGACGGCGGCTAGCTGCAGAATTTAAGAAAGGGGAGTCAGCATTCAGCAAAGATACCAAAAACATGGAGGTGATGGCTAAATGAGCCAAACCTGTGCTATGCTGTGGCCAGCAACTAGCTCTACATTCTCTAGGGAAAGCGTTTCCAGCTCGAACTCCGTGGCTAAACCCTCTCCCTAGGCATTATCGGTGTCCGGGGAACATGACTTCACCCCACCGACAGCGAGGACACCTTCACCCCCCGCCAAGTGCACTCCAGTAGCTTCTTTTGACACTCTCTAAGTGGCGAAGGTGGGGGCGATAGAAAGCAGGGCGCGCTAGGCACACCTTCGGTGACAGCTAGAGGTGGCGTATCCTCAGCAGAAGAAGCCACGGTAACTGTTGCTGCTTCAGCTGCTTCGGCTACCACCTCCCTTGGAGACCCATCTAGCTGTGATTTTTCGGTCTTGTCTTGACCAACATTCACAGATGGTCCACCTTGCGTAGACCTTCTCCTCTTCATGAGGGTCAGGGTAGCCCCATTATCGTCACTGTCAAAAGAAGGGGCAGTTTTGCCTCTCTTCCCCGCTGGGCTTTCCTTCCTCTTAGACGAGTCGACTTCGCGACACTGCTTCATAGGAACTGGAGGAGGGGACGACAGCCAAGACTTCAGCCTCAGAGCCCTTCTGTTGAGCTCAGCAATCTCCCCACGGGAGCGGGTAGCATTGGACCCCATACCAACCTTCAAACTAGAGCTAGGTGCGAAAGAAGTCAGTGCAGCAGGCTCCCCTAGTAGGTTCGAAGGCGCTCCTTTGCCATACACTATCTTTATGGCTAGCGCCTCCCGAGTCGCGGGTCTGTCTACCTCAGGAGAAGGCACCACGCGCGTTTCACCCTCGGACTCGAATAGATCCTCCAGGTCGTCGTCCGAGCCTGTTCTTGGGGTGACAACTCCCTGCCCCCCAGCCTCGTCCTCAGATGACACCACCAGACATCGACCAGCAGGGACCTTGAATCGGGCTCTGTGTGCGACAGTATTACCCTTTAATGGGGAGGGATCTGCCAAATGGCCTATGTCCAAACCTGTAAGAGCAAGTAATGTAATTAAAACGCAGCCATGACCTGATCGATGGAGCCCTAGGGCACAAAATAAACTCACCCCTAACCCTCTTGGGGGTAGCGGCTTCCTCTCGTCGGAACTTGACGCACTCCTTGGTCACGAGCTTCATCGCCTCTTTGAGCTCGTGACTGGTCGACTCCACCAGGTCATTGGGACCTGCCAGCTGGCTTGAGGCCATGATCTGATGCCCCATCATGGCGATGAGACTCTGCTCATCTCGGCGGAATCGGTTCAGAGCCAAGGCGTCAAGCTGACTCCGAAGATGCTTGGTAATGACGTACCTGTCCAATGGAAAGAGGAGATATGAGACCATCCTCGACATCGTATTCATCACCTGGGGATTCAAAATGGCCTGAATGTGTTGGCAATCCCCGGAGGACCCGAAGATGATGACTCCCTCCAGCTCCTTGAGCTGCCTTGCCGACAGCCGTGGCTTGAACTTGCTTTCCTCCACAGAGGATGCACGAGGCAAAATATCATGAGTAAAAATGGACAAAGCACACGCAGACCCAAAAATCAAAACTACTTACTTTGCAGAAAAAATGGGAGAATTTGGAAACGCTTTCTGTTCACCCAAGGAGAGCACTACGCCCCTCTGACAACGTACAGCCTGGAGTGGGAATCCAAATACTTGTCCGACCTCGACAGGCCCTAAAAACACGGCATCCCAGGAGCGGGTGGAGGTAGAAAGTAGAGTAAGAGCACTTTTTGGGGATGATGGTGAGCTTATAGGCATAAAAGACCACCTCCAGGTTGATATGCAAGTTGAGGAGGACCGATAGAGCAGAGAGCCCCATTAGGATCATGACTTCACTGGCGTTCAGTTGCATCGGGTGAATCCTTATTAGGCTAAAGAACTGGTGGACCAAGGAAGGAAGGGAAAACCATAGCCATTCCAGATGCCTACTCTCTAAGACTATGGAGCCTTTAGGGGCAGAGGACCGAAGGTACTAGTCTGCCGGGCCCTTGACTCTTTGTAAAGTGACTCCGCCAGAGAAGTAAAGTTGTCTCCTTAACGAGCCCAACTCGGAATCCGCGATGGGGCAGAGCTTCTAACTCTAGTTCGGGGCCATTGTCTTGGATGCGATCGAAGAGAACAAAAATTTCTAGAAAAGGGAAGATTCGGAAACCCTAAAATTTGAGAAAGCTGGAATGCTTGGAGATTTTGGTAAAGTAAGAAATGAGCACAAGCGCGACTTTTATAGGGGAGGAGCTGAAAAGTCTCCCCAAGAAGAAAACAGTACAAGGAAGACGGAAGCACTAGAATGTCAAAATTTGAAAAAATCGTGACACGGGTTGGTGTGTACCAGTGTCAATAATTGGAGAAAAATGACGATAATGAGCCACATGTATCCTTCGAATTGGCGGACCTGAGGTACGATTTCCGCACTTGATGGATGCGAACTCATCAAATAGGGAAATGGGGGTAGTTGTAGGACCCGCTCTTAGATCATGTACCACGTGAACGATTAAGTGGCAGAACAGGTCATAGGGGGCACACTGTTCGACACCTGTCCGGAAGGACCACTTAAAAGCCATACGAGTCGCATGTGATACCGTATAGACCCGTGGGCTGTCGGAGGCTAGGGTCGAATCCATCCCAGACTCTGGACGGATTCAGCCCAGTCTAATTCTTACCTCGACAGCTAGAGGTCAGGAGCCTCGAGGGTCTTTTTCCAGAAGATCATTAGAGGTAGCGCACTACTCCAGACCCAGACAGGGCATTTAATACAATCCTGGGTAGGTGTGCATATTGGGTAAACTATCCTGACAGGACGGTGGCATGTCAAAGTCTCGCCCCCGCCGGGCTCGAGCTATAGGGGACCGCGGAAAGCAGGTCATGACGATGTAAAGGAAATTATGGTAACCATGACTCGTGATTTCTGGAGTAAGTCATGATGAAAAAAAGTACTCGATCCTGGGATTGAGAGCCAGAAGGTTCTCAGTTCTAGGACTATATATATATGAGTCATACGTCCCTCTGAGGAAATAGGCATATACACATACAAAGAGATATATATAAAAATTTATAAGGAAGAGAAAAACTTGATCTTTGCTACTCAATCTCAGGGATAAACATCTGACTTAAGCATCGGATAATCTTTGCAGGTGGCCACCCCCGCCTCTCCGACTCGACCTGAAGTCAAAAGCATTCTGGGATAGCGAGGATACGTGGACAATTGATAGATACAGTATCAGCAGTTCAGAGACACATGGACAGCTGGTAAGAATCACCTCTAACAGTATGATTCTTTATTATTAGTCTTCATAAGATCACTAAAGTATGACGACATAAAGCTAGTTTTTCGTTTTTTTTTTTTTTTGTTGCAAACTATTATTTCAATTTAAATGAGTCTTACATTAGGAAGCATTTTATGTAGATCGACTACATATCATTTATGGAAATCTAATTTGATGATATGGTCTACTATTTGTTTTTAAGTAGATATTAAATATAGTTATTTGTCATTGAAATTTGATAAGATTGGTTGTTTTTAATTCGCAAACACTAACTATGGTGTTTTATACACTTCGTGTTCAATCACGTGGTCATAAGCTAGAGGATTGGACTGTTGATTCGGATATGTACCATTATTTAGAACCGTGTTAAAACGTGTTTAATGAGTTTTTGGGCACTGTATATGCTGAAAGGGAGGTCGAGGTTTCCATAAAGGCCTACATTAGAGGAGGAGAACATATAATTAAAGTGGACAGTGATAAAACCCTAATGGATATGTTCGAACTAAAAGGTGATGGGTCTAACCCCCATTGATTTTTACGTAGATATTAATGTCCATGTATATGTTCCTCTATGCAAAGATTATTTTCAGACTACAGCCAATGATCCCATTGAAATTTCTAATGATGATAAGGATATTCAGCATGTGGATGCTGATGGTCTAGTTGAGGTTGAGGTACAACATGCAAAAAATTAAAGCCTAGAAAAAATGAGTAGGAAGTGGGTTAAGGAAACAGTAACTCCATCGGTTGAAGATGACTCTGTGGCTTCATCTTTCTCTGAAACTGAATAGCTATTATCACCTACAAGTGAATCTTGTGAAGATGACTTTGAAGCAGAACATGATATAGACGGAAATTCAGACCTTGGGGATAATGATTGCTCTAGTGATAGCATGATAAGCAAAGCTAGGAGACCTCCAAGTGATGATCAACTTGAAGACCCTAACAAATATATGAGAAGGGCCCCTCATTTTATTAATATTACAGGAAAGAAACAACTTGCTTTGCATCAGAGTTTCAAGGACTATAAAGAATTCAATGAGGTGCTGAGAGACTATATGCTATTGAGAAAAGATTCGAGTATGTGAAGGTCAAGAATTATACCGAGAGAGTAACTGCTAAGTGCAAGGAGGAAAGTTGTCCAATTCGAGTTCATGCATCTCCTGGACCTAATGGATCTCTATTTGCCATAAAGATATTGACAGACAAACATACACGCCATATTGTCAAGAAGAATAATATAGTTTCTTATACTTGGACAGCAAAATGGTTGGCAGGTAGTTTCAAAGACTTCCCTGATTTAGATTGCAATGGCATGAGGATATTTCTTAGGAATAATTATGGCATGGAAGTTCTAGGCACGAAGTTGTATAGAGCACGATGCATGGCTATGGGTGACAGCGTAAAAAGCCATGCATCTGAATTTATGATTCTCAATGTTATTGTCACATAGTTTTGAAGACAATCCTAGTAGTATAGCAAATATTCAAAGCAAGCTCTTACATACTGATGTACCCCCTGTTTTTCAGAGGGCCTTTGTTTGTTTCCACGGATGTGCTATTGGATTTAAAGTTGGTTGTAGATCTTTTCTAGCCTTTGATTTATGCCATCTTAAAGGGCCTTATGGAGATGTCTTACTATCTACTATTGGGGTAGATGCAAATCTTCAGATATATCCATTGGCATTTGCAGTAGTTGAGACAAAGAACAATATAGCTGGAAGTGGTTTCTCACTCACTTGAAGGGTATAATTTCCAATGTGTTGGAGACAAAAAAAATTTAGTGTCATCTCAAATAGACAAAAGGTCAATGTCTCCTTTATAATTTTATTGCTTTAATGATGGTATATGGAAGTTCAGATTTATGAAGCTAACCAATGTTCTGCTTTTTGATATATAAACACGGACGTATTGAGGCTTTTCCTGCTATTTTCAATAATATATATATCAGAGATCATGTTGCCAGCATATATGGAAGAACTTCTACAAGAAATTTGGTAACGGAGGCTTGAGAGCTCTATGTTGGGAAGCTGCTAGGGCTAGAATATCAGAAATTTTTCAGAAGACAGTGTGCAAAATCAAGCAGCAAAAGAAGGAAGCATATGACTATTTGGCTCTCTTGGATCCAAAAGCATGGAGTTTCTGGGCTATGGAAGGGTCTGTGAAAGTTGAACATTCTATTTTTAACTTTGTAGAGTCTTTTAATCACTGGATGGATGAACTTAGGTTTATGCCACAATATAAGTTGATTGATAAATCGAGGACAAGGTTAATGGAGGCCATTTGGACTAGGAAGGTCAGGACAAACAGGTGGCAACATTTACTTACTCCAAAGGTCAATTATAGACAAAGGAAGTTTCAAGAGAAGGCAAGTATGTAATTGTGAGACAAACATGGCAGTGTGAGTTTGAGTTTGAAATGAGTGATACTATAGTGGGATGAACATCTATGTACTTCTGGATATTTGCAATTAAACGGAATACCTTGTGTTCATACAATAGCTTGCATAAACATAATAAGAGATACAAAAATAGAGAACTATACACACCTTTATTTTTATACCGAAACATGGAAGAAGTGTTGTTCGGTGATGATACTATTGAGTTTCAATCTTATTCTTATTATTAAGGGATATTATCACTTTTATATCCTGTATTTTGATACTTTATTTAAATTAGACCTTATGTTTTGGTTATTATCAATATTGATCTTTAAATTTGAAATTTGTTACAAATTTATATCCTGGCACCAAATTTTAGAGCACTTAATTTACCATGTTGCTGTTTAAAAAATTGAAAAATAAATCATATAAAAACTGATCCGAGAATAAGTTTATTAAATCATCTTGGTAAATTAACTGCTTTAAATTAGTGTCAGAGTATAAATTTGTAACAAATTTCAAATTTAAAAATCAATGTTGATAATAACCAAAACATAAGGTCTAATTTAAATAAAGTATCAAAATACAGGGTACAAAAGTGATAATACCCATATTATTAATTATTTAACTTAAGTATGTAGTTAAATAGTTTTAAAAGTTCTAACTCAAGTTAATCAAGGAATCAAACTTGAATATGGATACATAAGAACGTATTAGAATCAAGCTTAAAGATGGACAATTGAGATATAAGATCCAGTCTAGATAGAGTATATTTTATGTCTTAGTCTTGTATTTGATTTATTACATTGCATATAATTTTTTTTTGCATTGGCTCATGTTTTAAAAGAGTTTTCAAACTATCTTAAGCTTCAAATGGTTATTTATTTTAGAAGTTTGAAAATAGAAAATAATAATTTATTTAAATGGGCAAAATATTCTTTAATACGTGATTTTTTAAGTTTGAATAAATTACAAATATATTTGAAATCATGATTATTTGAAATAGACTAAAAGGAGATTTTCTATTTTCAGACTAAAATATGTTTTGGAATTAAGAATTTTTAAATTATTATTAAATACCTTTATGAAATTAAAACAAGTTTGCAATAGCCAAAATATTTTTTTCAAATTAATTTTCAATGTTTTTAAAATGTTTAAAATAATTTTAGAAATCAATATATGAAAAATACCAAAATTTATTAGAATTTAAAAAATGGCCAAAAAGCCGTTAGAATATGAACAACGCCAAAAAGTGGTCACCTGCAGTAAAGGGTGGTCGACCGAAAATATTTTTGGTCAATCAAAAACTCCTACTACTAATTCAGCCTTATTTCTCTTTTGTATAATTACCCAAAAAATTGTTTGAATCCAATTTGTTAATCTTATGTAGCCTAGGACGTTGGTGTAAGTTCGGGACCTAAATGGACCTATTTCATTCAAGATCCAATAGACAAGAGCTTAGTTACAATTAACTCTTAATACAAGTAGGTTTGTACTATTAGTTATAGACTTATTCAATTAAAGGTCCAAATTGTACTCTTGAATTAAATAAATATCACAAGATACTTTATAGTTAAAATTATGTTCATTTGATAATTAACATTTGCATATGTATATCCTTACATAAGTATCGATAATTGGAGCTAGATAAAATTACTATTTTACTATTTCAATTATATCTTTTAATTCATTGATATAAGATTATATCTAATGGATGGGCAGATTTACAGAAAGTTTTTGATTATATGTACTTAGCTAAGGTTTAAATCATCTAAGCTCTTATTGCTCATCTATAAGAATATGTTCTCAATGCCCATAATAATGCATTACCAAAATATAAGAGTCTAGATCGTAAATTTCCTGATATGTACCTTTTAATATATCAAAAAATATAAGTTATAAATACAAGTTCATTACTTATTTCAAGATTAAGAAAGAAATGCTTTAATATCAAGTTTGTGAGAATATATTCTTATCACCAATACTTATCATGGTTCTTATTCAATATTTACACACCAAAATTTGTATAAAGTCGTACCAATATAAATTAAGATACACTATAAATATATAAAGTCTTGCAACACGATCCAAAAGAAATGTCCAACATCTTTTATTAGTTGTGAACAAACTTATTTGACTTAATTAGAGAAAATATGTCTTAACTTTAATAAACAACTTTATTAAAATATTTTTCTAGTGAATAAACTATGAAACTTTTTTGATATTTACTATTATACTAATAATCAAAATATTATCACAAATACTACATATAAAATATCATTTATTAAATATCCAAAATTTTTAATAAATATCTATAAATAATAAATACTTTTTGAGTATAATCTTGACAAAGAGATGTGCAAGCCATATTCTACGATGAAGTGATGAACAACTCCACTCTGAACTTACTCAAGAATAATGAAGATTATATGCCACAATAGATGCTTTTTTTTTAGGACTAAGTATTAGGTTGATCATATTTTATATGAAAGTCATAGAGACAAAACTTTCATCATGGTATTTTCTTTGGAAAAATTTTTCATACATGCAAAACTGTTATATTTTTATGTATCCTTTTAAGTAGACAAGTCCAATTGTAGGAACTTAGTTATGAGAATATTTAGACTATAAATAATTGGTTGTAGGACAAGCTGTATTTGGATATATGTTCTGGGCTTTAGAAAGTTATCTGTGCTTTTGTATGAATTTTCTTGCAAATCTGATATATTATCTGTGTAAAGCATTTATGGGAACACTCATATTCTGCAAATTTACTTTGCTTTATGACTTGTTTAATACAACATATAATTAAGCTAAGCAAGGGGACCATTGTTGACACTTTTAACCCATAAAATGGAAGCTCACTTCATATACGAAAGAAGAAACTTCTAATAATGATACTTTTTGGATAGTTTTGTCCAAAATAGAATTGGATTACATTTGTTTCTAATATTAACAAAGTTCTCATTTCACAATTAACAACGCAAGAACTAACAATAGTTCTACAAATATTGCAAATAGTAAGATCCTAAGTAGGCTATTACTAGCCTCGAATGCCAACAAATGTCATTATGCAAGTTCTACAAATATTGCAAATAGTGAGATCCTAATTGAGCTATTACTAGCCTATAATGCCAACAAATGTCGTTATACAAGTTCTAACTCATTCTCATTCCGTGGAATACTTGGAGAAGGTAGATAATTGAGGCCCTTCCCACTGCTTGGTCTTCCACCACCACTATTTACCCATTCTTGTATCACTTCATTTGCATATGTGCGTGAAACCTCCCATCTATTTCTACTCGATTTCTCCTCATCTTATGCCTACCACCATTCAAAGAAACCACATCTTCCCTTTGAGTATCTAAATAAGAGATGATTTAGGTTGTCTAATGTTTCACTACTCTTAATCTCCGCCTTCAATTCACAGCTATAGCGCTATTATGAATCCTCATCCATTGTTATCTTGCCATATTTGAGCAATGAAACCCCATAAAAATTCCTACCAATATATCAAATGTTAAATTTGTAACATCTCCCAATTCCACACACGTATGTAAGGGTATTTGTATAAATATTTAGTGAAATCGGGAGACGCTACTCGACTTAGAACTGATAAAATAATGAAAATTTAAAACTTTTTAAACTTTCTGGGAGAAAAAGAGAAATTCCTCTCATAATTATACATAGTCTAATTTATACGTATATACATACTCATATTGTAGACCTCTCATAAAAAATATACATAATGTACACATACTCAATAATTACAAAATCCTCTATTAGAAAACCATAGCGTCAAAATGCTCATATAAATAAGCCGCGGTCAGAAAGTCATCGCTCCTCCTCTAACTCACATATCATTCGTACCTTCTGTAATGTAAGAATATTAATGAGTATAAAACTCAGTAAGTAACGTATGCAGATGTAGAGTACATATAACATGAAACAAATGGTCATATGGTTGGGATCCCTGTGTATATTGTATTGCCTGATAAGACCGTGAATTGCATACTGAGCCACTCAGAGAACGTATAATATATCACGAGCTATATAGAGGTCTCGAGCCCCAAAAATCTCCTCTGTGTACAGCAGAGGTCCACCCCATACCACCGTCAAAGTGTTCTTGAAGAAACCCTAGTGTCCCCGAAAGGACCAGAGTGTTCCCGAAGGAACCTAAGTGTCCCCGAAGGAACCATATCATATATTTGGGCTCTGGCCCGCCACACCCTATTCACCAATACTCGTCGGGCAATACAAATACACCACACGTTAATGTCTCATGCAAGACTGACTAACAGATACGTACATATACATATCCAAATATTTTACATTCACAGTAAATAAAGAATTTTTTACATTGCAGGTATAACGTTACTTACCTTATGTCCGATAGAAAAGATAGTGAAAAGGGTCAGTATCCTCTGTGGTAAGGTGTGTGGAAGACCTGATATCAATTTCATTACTTGAATGATTACTATAATATAAAATGCTTAAAGAAAGCAACCACGAGCATAAATCATAACTTTCACAAAATCAGGAAATCTAATCATAAAAAGAACCAAAATGGCACATACTTTTATAAAAACTATTCCATTCGCTTCTAAATAGTACCATTTGGTTTTAAAAATATTTAGATAGTATCTCCCCTATTTTTAGGACATTCCCACATGATTAAAATCCTGGTTTAAGATCTGCAATAATAATCCACAAGCCAATTCCCACATATACACCTCAACGAGGATCATTTAGAATAACCTAGGTGCACTTGAATTTTTTTCGGTTTAAACAGAGTTTAAAACTACTTTTATACTTGTATATCATCATAACCAGCTAGTAAATAGGTGTAATCTACATAAAAGGATCAATGTCTTACACATTCCAAGTAATGAAATCAAATTACAAGTGTAGACAACTTATTCCAACAATGAAAACACTTGAATCCACAAATAGCAAACTTTGGGGCTTTAAGTCTAACTTTAATCCTCCACTTAAATTCTATGTTTCCAATCATATAAAAGGTTTTCTAGGATCTTTATTCATCAAATAAAAGCTTTGATTTAAGGGCTAATGCAATAGAAATAAATTACCAATTTCAAATTCCATAAAAACCTCACCTTGACTAGTTTGAATCTTTGTTGAAGCTCTTGCCTTCTTCTTCTACAATTTCTATGGCTTAGAAATTGATCTTAGGACTCAAGAGGACCTAGAGGAATCATTATTTAAGTAGTATCAAGTGGAGAATTGAAATAATAAAATAAAACCTAAGAAGGAGAATTAGTAGAATTACCTTAACTAGTTTGGACCTATCTTGCTTTCTTGACCTCCAAATTGAGTTCTACCACTCGGAAACTCTTGGAAATGGTTAATGGGAGCTGAGAGAAGTCTAAGAATGAGTGGGAGAGTTTCAGGTCGTGGCTGGAGAGAGAGCTAAGAATGAGTGGAAGAGTTTCAGGTCGTGGCTGGAGAGAAAGGAGAAGAAAATGATCAGATTTGGTCCAAAAGTGATACTTAATAACTAAGAAATGGCATAACTTAAGTTCTAAGCGGTATTTTGGAAATTTTGCACCTTACTTTCCATGTGTCCAGCTCTAAAACATCCTTAGCATACTCACCACGTTGCTGGTCCATCCTATACACCCAAGTGTAGACCAAAATGGTAAATCCTAGCTTAAGAGATGAAAACTAGTCATACTTTGACCTATAATCCCATATGGTCAATCTTATTGTAATCTAGTGAAATCTAGCCCCATAACCCATCATTAAATATAAAAATAAGTCAATTAGACTCCAATTAATAATGCAAACAAAGTATCAATGCCTAATTATTAGAGTGCACAAAGATGACATTATGCGATTAAGCTTAATCTAAGCTAGCTTAGTGTAATTAAACACAATTCAGTACAGTAACTACCACCTCGTGCTTACCTGAAACTAACATTTTGGAAAATGCTAGAAATAGTTTCTACACATTAAATAAAATCTATTTGACGTGTTAAACGCACAGTCAATTTGGCTCCGAAAAGCGTGAAAAATGTATTTTACCGAAAAACTACTATTTGGCCAAGTTATCAACATATATGATTTTAATGCATGTTCGTATAGTATTACTATTCATAAATGTATTCTTTGTCCCTTTCACACACCAAGCTCTCTCTCTCTGAGGGTACTGAGCCTTTACACTGCATGGGAGCACTTCCACAAATATTAGTGTAATAATACAGATCATTTAACAATCAGAATGAATAATTTACCATGAAATTGATACTAGTTGCTTGACTTGTCTATTATGCAATATGAATATGTTTATTATTGGCTTATTATGTATGTGAGAATCTTGAGCATCACAAAATTATCTCCCGTGTACATTTTATCAAACATATAGACTGCAATCCAAATCTCAGACTTCATATACCATAAAAACTTTTTCAAACTCCATAAACTAGACACAAACTTAATATTTACATACTAATATGTACAATAACATCAATAAATAAGGGGTGTAGTCCAATCATAGTCTAAAATTACATAAAAAAAACAAGAAGAACAACAACTAGAAAAATCGGTCCAAACTTGATATGATTTGCATTCAATCTTCACTTGTCTAAAGGAGACAAAACCAATCTACAAATCCTTCTAGTAACTCCACTCTGGATCTGATTTATACAACCCAAACTTCCCTAATCTTCGAAGCTCAGAGGTGGTCTCTTCATTTGGTCCTTTTTTTTTGTCATTTGGACGTTTAGATTTTTGTTGCCTTATTTCTTTCATTTTTATTTTTTCAAAAAACAATATTTTACCAGTTTGGACACACGAATATCATAACCTCAAATCAGATTCATGTTATCTAAAAGGCAAATTGGAAAAAAATTTGGCAGAGTGTTACAATTTTTTGAAATTTGAAATGTGAAAATAATTTTTACAGAATCTAAAACTTAAGATTAAAAATGTAGAAATATAAAATTTATGGTATTTTTTTTTGCAATTTACTCTACATTTTTCGTTACGTACTTTAGTATATGCTATAACATAACCCGCGCACATGTAAATGCAATGTATATTCCAACATTAGTACTCATTAGCTTTACTATTTGTTGATGGAGGTTTTGTCAATAATAAATTTAGAAAAATTACGAGATGTGGCTTGTATAAATTGGGTTATTGATCAAAGCAAATAAAAGAGACAGATTTTTATAGTGGTTCAGCCCCGAAAAAATTGAGCTTACATTCACTGTTTTTCACTATTTTCTAGAGAATTACAAGAACTCAAAATTATAATGTGTTGTCCGGAAGAAGAAGAAAACAGTTAAGAATTCCTTAGTTTCTCTAGATTCGGAAAAAATATCTATCTCTCTCTCTTCTCAAAAGTCCCAGAAAAAAGTCTAAGATCAAAAAGTCTAGTGTCCTCACCGAAGCATTGAACTTCCTTTATATAGATGAGGGTAACTCAATGTTCCTAATTATGAAAATGGGTAACTATACAATCGGGTAATACAATTTGAGTAATAACATAATTGGGTAATCACTTAAATCGGATAACTGGTTGATCTTGAAAGAGAAACTTTTGTTTCCTTTTCCTTGTAAGTTACCCGTTTGATGAAGCAGAAACTAGTTTCATTTTCTTTCGGGTTGCACATAACCTATTCGGAGGAGGTCGCACGTAACTCCTGCAGTGGAAGTCGCACATAACCTATTCGGTGGAGGTCACACATAACTTATGCGGTGGAGGTCGCATGCAACCCTTTCGGATGAGATCGCACTTAATCTTACTCATGCGACCTGATATAGGATTTTAGACCGCATAACAATTGCCCCCCAGCTCCACTAGTTCTTTAGGATAAAATGGAGCTTCCTTTTGATGTGAGTGCGAACTTAAAAAATACGATGTCACGACCTAGACTCGAGATCCTTGAAGAGTCGAAGAGTCGCCAGATCTCAAATCTCACCTTTCTCAAGATCACGCGTACCTTTTTCTGATAGACGAAAACACGTGTTGCCTTTTCTAAGAAAGATAGCAGAACTCGAGGAGACTCAAAGATATCAATGATGCCAACCGTCGTTTTTAAGCCAAATCTTTTCAAATTTCGAAAGATTCTGATTTATCTTTGGAAAAAATCAAATCCTGCATGAACTTCGGCCTTTAGATCTGAAAATCAAATACCTTGATCTACGGCTGTGATTTAGCAGTGCTCGAGGTATAAATATCGAAAATCAATCCGCTTCTGCTTCTTCATTACAGACTCTTTCCATCTTTCTAAAAGTCCCGAAGTTTTTTAGAGAACCCTACAGTGCCATTTAAGCTCGCACAATTCCAGTATCTTCTCCGACGGAGTTCAGACCATATCTCAATCCCTTCGCTTCCGAAGAAAGGTTAGTTCATTCCTTCTCTCTCATTGTTCTTCGTCTGTTCTCGAAAAAACAGTTTCAATTTCTAGGAATAGAAACACATCCCATATTCGAATGAACTGAAATGAGAATTTTTTTTATCTCCCTTTACCGGTTCATAGAGTAGACTTACTAGATAATGATCAAAAAACTCGTGAAAAGATTTTCTAGGGTCTGATACCCTATTTATTTATTTTTCGACGAACTGCTCGAATAATTTTTATGAATCCGTAGACCTCCTAGAAAAAATCAATGAGCTTACTTGTTAGTACAATCTTAGAATGAATCCCCAAAGTTCTGGCATAGTGAATAAACCTTGATGCTCGCATAGGACTAAATCCATCCGTATTTCTTTTCAGAT
>JXTB01000010.1:1733630-1771082 GCA_002914805.1 Parasponia andersonii
ATCGTCGCTTCATCCGCTCCCAGCCTTCCTCGGATGTGAAGCGATCAATGAAGGCTGCGCTCATACCAGCCTTCTCTGGTAATTGATTGAGGAGCACGAAAAGCTCTTCATCCTTATCTGCCAGGATCGGTTCCGAAGAAGTGGCAGTCTCTTTAGGTGGTTCGGAATGGCTCGTTGGTTGAGGCTGTGGAGGAGGTGAGCTTGCTGGGATGTCATCGAAGGCAACTTTTCATTTTTTGGAGTTGTCATCCTTCTCTTTCCCTTTTGATGATGGAGTACTCTCGGGTGTCTTAGTTTTTGCCATGGACCCGAGAGTGGAGGGTGATGCTCACAAGCCGCTACCGATAACCATCTCTGTATAGATATGTCAGTGAGTGAGGAGATATAATACAAAGGTAATTAGAATGTATATATATGATTACCTTCTTCTTATGGAGGAGCTGGTTGAGGAGCTGGTGGTAACGTTGTCTCTGGAGAGGAAGGTTCTGAGGTGGGAAGGGTGACAGATGCTTTTCGTTTCCTAGGTCTGGAAGACGAGTCACCTAAATCCGTCTGTTTCCTTAGCTTCTTCTTCGAGCTCAAAGGTCTAGACGAAAGGACCAGGGGGTCTGGGAACGCGGCTCCCTTTGGAAGCAGACCGCAAGCGACCAGGTTATTTGAAGTACCTAATACCTTCCAATTAAATTCCTCAATTAGAAGGTCGTTGATTTTGTATACCCTTGCGAGCTGTTCCCTGGAAAGTCCGGGCCGATCCCTGTTGTCTGTGATGACATTCGAATGCGATCAGTATAAAAGTAACAAAATAGAAAAAGGCGATAAATTGGAAGACTACCTACCGGGATTTTGAAAGAAGCCGTTATCTGCATAGTCAAAGTGGAAAAATGGATTTTTCCATTTTCCCATGTTGTTGCGAATCCCGTAGATCATTTTTATTGCCTGGTTCGACCATTTGCTCGCATAGAAGAAGCCAAAATCTGACGGGTTTGATTTTACTTGGTAAAACCAAGCGAACTCTTCAGAAGAAGGGGTCTCTAAACCTAATTTATGGTAAAGTATATACAAACCTACCATATACCTATAGTTATTAGGAGTCAGTTAGAAAGGGACGACCTCATAGTAGTCAATAATCGATTTTATGTACGGATGAAGTGAGAGGTGGACACCACACTTGAGAACTGCTTCAGAAAAAGAAGCAAGTCCACGTGGTGGTGTGTGTGGATGGTTGAATTTCATGGGTAGGTGAAGAGGTATGACGATCTTATAACTGCTCGCGATTTTGCTGAGTTTGTTCAATGTGCAGCTCGTCCTTATATTGGTACATGACCAATTCCCCTCTACGTATTGATAGCCTGATGAAAAGGCAGGGGCATCCCTGATATTTCGGGGCCACTGGTCCTGAGGGAGATCACCTATGTGAGGACTATTTTTCCTGACCCATGTTATTTCTACCTCGGGTTCTGGCTCAAAGTAGTCTTCGAGGTTTATGGAGCTAACACTTGAGTCAGATTCTCCAGAAAATGCATTCCCTTCCCTAAAATCCTCACTACTAGATATCTGAAAAGAAATACGGATGGATTTAGTCCTATGCGAGCATCAAGGTTTTTTCACTATGCCAGAATTTTGGGGATTCATCCTAGGATTGTACTAATAAGTAAGCTCATCGATTTTTTCTAAGAGGTCTACGGATTCATAAAAATTGTTCGAGCAGTTCGTCGAAAAATAAATAAATAGGGTATCAGACCCTAGAAACTCTTTTCACGAGTTTTTTGATCATTATCTAGTAAGTCTACTCTATGAACCGGTAATGGGAGATAAAAAAAATTCTCATTTCAGTTCATTCGAATATGGGATGTGTTTCTATTCCTAGAAATTGAAACTGTTTTTTCAAGAACAGACGAAGAACAATAAGAGAGAAGGAATGAACTAACCTTTCTTCGGAAGCGAAGGGATTGAGATATGGTCTGAACTCCGTCGAAGAAGATACTGGAATTGTGCGAGCTTAAACGGCATTGTAGGGTTCTCTGAAAAACTTCGGGACTTTTAGAAAGATGGAAAGAGTCTGTAATGAAGAAGCAGAAGCAGATTAATTTCCGATATTTATACCTCGAGCACCACTAAATCATAGCCGTAGATCAAGGTATTTGATTTTCAGATCTAAATGCCGAAGTTCACGCGAGATTTGATTTTTTCCAAAGATAAATCAGAATCTTTCGAAATTTGAAAAGATTTGGTTTAAAAACAACGGTTGGCATCATTGATATCTTTGAGTTTCCTCGAGTTCTGCTATCTTTCTTAGAAAAGGCAACACGTGTTTTCGTCTGTCAGAAAAAGGTAGGCGTGATCTTGAGAAAGGTGAGATTTGAGATCTGGCGACTTTTCGACTCTTCAAGGATCTCAAGTCTAGGCCGTGACATCGCATTTTTTAAGTTCGCACTCACATCAAAAGGAAGCTCTATTTTGTCCTAAAGAACTAATGGAGCTGGGGGGCAATTGTTGTGCGGTCTAAAATCCTATGTCAGGTCGCATGAGTAAGATTAAGTGCGATCTCATCCGAAAGGGTTGCATGCGACCTCCATCGCATAAGTTATGTGCAACCTCTACCGAATAGGTTATGTGCGACTTCCACCGCAGAAGTTATGTGCGACCTCCTCCGAATAGGTTATGTGTGACCCGAAAGAAAAGGAAACTAGTCTCTGCTTCATCAAAAGAGTAATTTACAAGGAAAATGAAACAAAAGTTTATCTTTCAAGATCGACCAGTTATCCGATTTAAGTGATTACCCAATTATGTTGTTTCTCTAATTGTATTACCCGATTGTATAGTTACCCATTTTCACAATTAGGAACATTGAGTTACCCTCATCTATATAAAGGAAGCTCAATGCTTCGGTGAGGGGACTAGACTTTTTGATCTCAGACTTTTTTCTTGGACTTTTGAGAAGATAAAGAGATAGATAATTTTTCCGAATCTAGAGAAGCTAAGGAATTTTTAACTGTTTTCTTCTTCTTTCGGACAACCAATTGTAATTTTGAGTTCTTGTAATTCTCTAGAAAATAATGAAAAACAGTGGATATAAGCTCATCTTTTTCAGAGCTGAAACACTATAAAAATCTTTGTCTCTTTTATTTACTTTGATCAATAATCCAATTTATATAAGTCACGTCTCGTAATTTTTCTAAATTTATTGTTAACAAAACTTCCATCAACAACAGTATTTATTGTTATTTATTTATTTCATACGCAAATAGTCGGTGAATAAGGGAAAGATAAAAAATGTTAAAACTACAATACTACAATTCAAAACCAGACAAATACGGGGCAAGAGAACTGATTTCATGTTCGACGGTCATCTTTTCCGCCGAGTTCCTCTTCAACTGTCCTCTTTACAAGAGTTGACTTTTTTGATTTCATTCCCCCAAAAACATATGTCCAAGAACCGTTAGTCACAGTCACAATTACATATGGGGAAAAATATTTTTATTTAATATTAAAAGATATTTGACTTGTATTTTTCTTCAAAAAAAAAAAAAAGAAAAGGAGACAATTATCCTTATGAATTCAAACACTAGTAATTAGATTTAAATTCCAAGCAACGACAAGAAACTATATATGGCGCAAGGTTTTTATCATGGACTATTAAATCAGAGGACAAGCTTCTGATAGATAGATCTTTCTATATATGGATATAGCTAAATTAAATGTTCGTGGGGTTCTATTATTTTCTTTTTATAACTTTTTTTTTCCTAAAATGATTATTGTGGGTCAAATTTGATCCAACGATTTAAATGGAAAAATCTCTATATACCTAAAAAAATTAGCTCAACCATATAATTCCCCTAGATCATATATTATTATCTTAAATTAAGATCGTATTATTTTTTACTTGAGAGGATCATTTGTATCATTTAGTCTCCTATATTTTTCGTCATAGTAAAAATCTTGAGACGTAACGGCAGAATATTAAGAATGTAACCATATTTACTAGAGTGATGAACCACCATAAAACTAATTCCGATCCTAAATGAGTTTGAGGAGTATTAAACACTTAAAAGGTCAGGAGGATAAAAGAAATAAAATATCTTAATGGTTGATGCAAGATCATAATGCATTACGTTATATCAAATTTATATAAAATTTAATTATTACAATGTTATCGAAAATATCATATTATTTAAGATGTATAATTATGAATCATGCCACATTAATTTGTACAAATTCATGCCATTGGTTAGATCGTAATAAGTTGTATATTTACGAATTTTTTGTTAAGAAAGGGAGGGAAAAAAAAAAGTGTATCCTTAATATGCCTTCGGGGAGTATTAAACCCAATAAAGTGTCAAAGCAAAAACACCAAGTTTCAAACTTCAAAGACTCTCTGTCCAATTTATCTATTGGGAAGAAAAAAAAGAAAAAAGAAAAAGAAAAGACCGTTTATCCAAAATCAATAAAGCAACAAATAAATAGCTCAGCTAATTATATTCGTAGAATTATCTATTTTAATTTTCCTTTTTGTTTGGACTTTGGATCTTAATTAAACTACTTGGATTAGATCTCCCAAACCCCAAAACTAGCACTCATATTTGGGGAAAAAATAATAATAATATATTATTAAAAAAATGTTCCACGTTCTCCTCTATAGTCGTCTCTAAACCGGTCAATGCCTAAGCCAGTAGTACCACAAGCACGAACAGACCAAATCTCAGCCGGCGGTGGCGGTGGCGGTGGCGTGGCGGTTGCGGCGGCGGCGGCGGTTGCCGTGGCCCTTTTCTCTAATGGTTGTTGTTCAAGCTTCAAAGCTCAGCCTCCCAAACCATTCTCTCTCTTCTCCTCACCTAACCTCTCTCCTCTTCGAACCCAGCTCTCTCTCTCTAGCTCTCATGCACTCCGACTCCTCTTTCTCTCTCTACCCTTGTCTCTCTCCTCTCCATCTCTCTTCCCTTCCTCCCCCTCAAACCCTAGTCCCCGCACCTTCTTCCTCGTCCACGTTCCTCCTCGTCCAAAACCCTAAAGTTTCGAATACTGGCTCTGATTCGCGCGTTCTGTTCGTCGTTTCCGGTCCCTATGGCGGCGGGTCCCGGATCCTGCTTCGGTTCTATGTTCTGCAGAGGCAGAAGAAGGTTTTCGCTAGGGCTCAAGTCGTTTGCAATCAGAAGGACCTTCAGTCCGACCGGAGTTTGGGGGTTTTGGTTGACTCTCTTCATGGGGTTTCGATTAAGCTTACTGGGTCGGTCAATTTCATGGCGATGCACTCGGCGTCGAGCTCCAAGGTTTGGGTTTTTGCGGTGAGACTGTTGGGTGATGATAGTGTCGATGATCGTGGCGATGGGATTGTTGTGAAATTGATGAGGTGCGCTGTGATCGAGTGTTCTAAGCCGCTGTTCTCGATTAGTTTGTCTTTCGGATTGTTGATTTTAGGGGAAGAGAATGGAGTTAGGGCTTTCAATTTGAGGCAGCTCATGAAAGGACGGGATAGTAAGGCCAAGAATTCGCAGTCGAATTTGAAACCTGATGGTCGAAAATTGCGTCTGCCTAATGGGGTTATTGGAGCTGATATGCGTAGTGATCGGTGTGGCAAATGCGATGTTCTTGAAGGGTCTTCGGACTTAACTTGCAGTTGTTACTTGGATGGGAAGAAACAGATGCACCTTGGTTCGGGTAAGTACCGCATTTGTTGCTTTTTAGTTCTTATGCAACCATGGTAATGTTGTTATTAGACTTTATATATCTTTATATTTAATTCTCTAGATTTTTTCTATCTTCATATTTAATTCTCTAGATTTTTTCTATCTTCATATTTAATTCTCTAGTTAGTAGTAGAACCGGATGATGAAATTGAACTCGAAAAAAGAACTGGATAGTGAAACTTTATCGTCGTGACCTTTTGCCAATGCAAATGTTACATATTGTAAATTCGTTACTAATGCAAACCTTGGAGGTCTAAGTAATGGAAAGTAACAAATTTTCGTTTGAATTTGAACCAAATCACCTTGCATGACAATCGATGGGGATTGTTATAACGCTTTGATAAATTGATATTCTATTTTTTCTCTAACAAGTCTTCCTCTCTTGTAATGTGGGATGAGTTTAACAAAATAGATTGTTTTTCTGTTGATTGGATTTGGCAAAGTAGCAAATACTAGCTTTATGTATCCAAGAATTTGAATTAGTCTATACCCTCGTTATTAGTACAATTTTGGTTACTTGTTTGCCTAGTGCAGCCTACCTTTAGAACTTCCTGAACTCTTACGAGTAATTGAGCGTGGTTTGATTATCATAGATTTACATTGTTATTTAACTTCAGAACATTATTAGACTTTTTTTTGTCTGAAAGTAGTTTACTTTTGGCTAAATGACCCCGGTGTTGCTAATTTATCCGTAATGAATATGTATTGTACAATCAATTATAGATAATTATTAATTGAGTTTCCATGTTGGTTAATTCAAGTTTATGTGTTACACTGGTACCCCATTGTGGCCTCTTAAATTAAACGTTTTGGATTCATTATTGCATCTAATTAAACTACTCAGGTGTATGCAACATCATTTTATCATAACTTGCCTTCTAGGACACTCGATAAGAAAAAGTAAGTGATTAATAATGTCGCATTTTGAGGGGTAGAGAAAACACAAACAAAAAAACGAAAGAGAACAGATTGTCTTGAATATTTGTGAATTTGCTTAAAAAATTAGTTTGAGCCTGTTAACTCATAATTTGGTTGTCAAGTTGATTGACTGTAGTCAGAGCTTTTCAAAATAGTTG
Organism: Parasponia andersonii; assembly: GCA_002914805.1. Lineage (NCBI taxonomy): Eukaryota > Viridiplantae > Streptophyta > Magnoliopsida > Rosales > Cannabaceae > Trema > Trema andersonii. Next base: position 1,740,391 of record JXTB01000010.1, read on the forward strand.
TAACAAATTTTATATAGTTAATTGTAATATCCTCTGACAATTCTTTCTTAGATATTTCTTTTTGACCAGGACATGGGTGCTACTCATAATAAGCAAGGCGCTATCCTTTGGTTAAATTCATAAGGATGCCTCTAGATGGTAAATTACTGATTGTTAGTAAAAGTGCTTTAGGTAGGGACTCTCTTTTGTTTCTTATATGAAGTTCAAATCTTCAATTGGTAGATACATAACGCTGGTTCTTGCATTTTACTTGTGGTTATGAAAGATTGTATTCCAAGTAAGCTCTCTATGCAATTTACCCGTTCTCTGTCTAGCTGAAGATGATTAGATTAATTTTTCACTGTGATTTGTGAGGTGATTGTGTTATATTGACTCCTGCGGCTAATATAAGTATTTGAACTTGCAGAAAAACAGAGGTCTATTAGATTGAGACAAGATTCATGTGAGCTGGGAGCATGCTTCGTGGCGTTCAGTGACAAGAATATTGAAGAATCAAAATCAAGGGTGACAATGTCTGCGAAGGCAATTTCAATTCAGGCATTGTCTCTGAAGAAATTTATAATCTTGGACTCAGCTGGAGATTTACACCTGTTGTGCTGGTGCAACCCTGTAATTGGAGCAGATATGACCCCTCACATGCGACAGTTGCCTCGAGTTATGAATGTGCAAAAGCTGGCAGTTCTTGCTGATAGTTCCACAAGTATGCTTCATTGCTTCTTCCATTCATTTTGTTTAATTCTGAGGATGTTTAATGTGCAAGACCAGAAGTCTTGTGAAATATAAATGCAGGATGTCATGTATAAAGACTTGAAATTGGTTAGTCTTCCAATTAAGTGGTTGGTATGGGGATGGCTTGATGGCCTATGTGGTAGACCTTTTGGTTATCTTCGAAAGAGGTAGAAAGGGAATGGTGTGGGCCTGGGTATTGTGTGGTTTGTTCAAATGATCTATATGTTATCAAGATTTACTCATGTCATCATGGATTATCTGAATCTTTAATTAAATTCCTTCTGACCTTAACTCCAAACATGAACTGACTTGTCAATACGCTGCTGCTCTCTTCAACTAAAAGATGCTTGCAATCATTTTGCAGGAACTCAAACTTTATGGGTGTCAGACGGACAGCATTCTTTGCACATGATGGTGGCATCTGACATGGAAACAGTAGTCAATGAAAAAGATAGGACTGAGAACGAGGAAAAGCTAATGCATATCTCAGGTTTTCATAGTCCCATGGTTTACTGGTTGAAGTCATTGAATTAATAAGTCAAGATTGTGTCATTATTTGAAGCAACATCCAGCTGAAACCTCTGTTTCTTTTTTCCAATTGCTCCTTTTTCTTTAGTTTATTTATCTCTGTCCTCTCTGCCAGCTGTTCGAGCAATTTTTGCGAGTGAAAAGATTGAAGGTGTTATTCCTTTGGCTGCAAATGCTATTTTGATTCTCGGACAAGGTAATGTAGTAATCTTCAAGGGAAGTTATTTTTTGTGCGGTTGTATTACTGGGCTTCTAATCTATGTCAAAATGGCTGATTAGTTTTTCTTATTAATAATTTACACTCCCACCCTCTGGCCACCAACAAGAAGAAAGAGAAGAAAAGTTACTAGTAAGATTTGATCTGTTCATGGACGGATATAATTTTCAGGTCTACTTGTAATACTATACCTTATGAGATTAATTAGTTGTGATCATGTTTGCTTTATCCTTGAGGGTAGGTCGAGTGGTTAGGCTCACAATTTGCTCCCATGAGGTCTATGGTTCTATCCCTCACGGGACCTAGCTAGCAATATGCTAGAGTTTCCTGCCCCCCCTAAAGATTGTTGGATTCAGCGTGAGGACAAGTATATATGTATGTATAAATATATAAATAAATAAATAAAAAGATGTGGTCATGTTTGCTGAAAATTGATGTCCAAACCCTGTATATACCTTACGTAGATGTTATAAACCAATGTAGGTACAAAAGTTTTTGACTGTTAATTGAATTTCGTACAATCCTTCCTCTATTTAGCATTATTGTGTGTTGCAACAGATTTTTAAGTTCATCTCTTTGCCACGATAATGTTGCAACAGCATTATCGTGTCCCTCTGACATATGCTTTTCCATTAACTCCTGTTCTTCAGGTAATTTATATGCATATGAAGTTTCTTGAAGTTGCTCAGCTTTCACTTCTTTCGCAATGGTTAGTAGTTTAATATTTATACACACTCATTTATGCATTCATCTGGGTTTGTTTTTCCAGCTACTTCTATGAGCTAAGTTTTCTTTTTGTTCTTCCCTTCTTTTTTTTTTTTTTCCTCAGAATTTTAAGATGAGGTCACACTTGATGATTTATGGCAGTTTGTCAGAGGTTCCTTGATTGCTGTTCTGTTTAAATGTAAGTGTTTGAATAGCCAACTGAGGCTAGCTTAGTTGGTCCAAAGTCTGAGGGATGTGTGTCTGAATTTGAGAGGGTCAGAGGTTCAAACCTTGGTAGAGTGTGTGTGTTATTTTCTTTTAAATTTGTAGTAAGTCGTGGTCATTAGTTAAGCTCATTTTTTTTTAAAAAAAAAAAGAAAGTGTTTGAATGATATCTCTGGTTTGTCACACTAAGGACAGTGCTCCACCAATCCCGGTTTTGTACTTTTTTGGACTTATTATGTCCTTTTTTTCTCAGGTTTCCTTCATGTGTTCTCTGATTGTTATGGTTCTGTATGCTTTCTGTTGCCGGTCCATGAGCTACAGTTTCTTCATAGATCTAATTGTGAAAAAGCCGTTGAGAACACTGAGCTCTTGGAGGTCGTATCTTCCTGAAGCAAAAGCTTATTCAAGCTCGACAATAATATGAACTCTGTAAAGAAGTTGCATATTAGACAAAGATTGCTTAGTATTGTTTCGTAGTTTATAATCTTGCCTTTTACATTTCAGGTAATGGAATCGGGATCAGTTGGATGCTTGTCATGGAGTAGTGCATTCAGAGTTCAACAACTCCGCCGGTGCAATCTTAGTCCACCAACTACATCACAACTTCCTGGTGAATCTTTGGACTTGTTGGCTGTTGGTTCATCATCTGCGTTTGTCCTCGTTTAAAGTTCCTAATTTCCCGCTGGAGGGATAAATCAGCGGTGCAGTTCAAGTTGCTAACCACTTGGAAGAATTTTGGATAGCTTGAGTTGCCACTTGCCTGCACTTGCCTGAAGATGGTGTTTTCTCAAGTCCTGTAGCCCTAAAGTTTACGAGACATCCAACGGATATTAGAAAGCTTATAGTACTGCTACCAACCAGGGTAGAGTCAATCGTAGCAACATCAATGTATCTTAGGTTTATGCTTTTTCATGTCCTTTGGCAAAACGATTTGGCCCTTTGGAATCACTGTTATTTCTTAAAGTCCGTCTTAGAATAGTCTCAGAAGATTTTCCAAGAAAAGTTTTTGGGTCTATGCTTAAAAAAAGTTTTTAAGTAAAGGAATTACTTTTGAAAATTCATCTAAATACCTTTAAAGGGTGACTTTTGAATTATGAAATATCTTTAAAAGTCATGCAAAATAATGCCCGTAAAAATGTTACCCTAATACTATGATATACTTCTGTTTCATGTTAACTCATAATAAGACATTAAAGGTTACGAGGATTTGGAATGTTGTCGTTAGGTGTATGAATTAACCCGTCAGTACAACAGGGAGGAATTTCTCATCATTCTAAGTTGAAATTTTGAACAAAGCATTAACTTCCACGATTGAATTTAAATCTTGAAACATTGGTACATAAAATACAAATTGCAAGAAAGTGTATCATTAAGATGAATAATGTATTTCACTGGAGTGAAATATAAAATTTTTGAAAAAAAAAAAAGAAGAGAAACTTTAGAGATTAAATGAAGCAGATGGACCCAAACTGACGGTGCAGAGAACCTCTCCCTTTCATGAAACCTACATTGCATACACATCGGACAAAACAGACGGCCATGATGAGAATGTAGGCTGGAGCCCACTTGCTTCCATAAACAAGAGGACCCTCCTTATCCAGGGCCCCATCACTTTCCCTTTCAACAATATGATGATAACCCCATCACATGCAAATGCACAGCCACACAGACTATTCCCAGCCCCCCACAGTTTCTTGCTATCCACTCTTTTTCCTTTCCAACCCACACTGAAAATAACCTAACATTGATATCTGCTAGATCAACTTGTCAGAAACCATATCCTTTACTTTCTAACCAGAGAGATAATCAAATGGGCCTCACCACCATTGCGTTTTGCCATGTGGTAGCGTTGGTTTGGCTCAGAGCTACACAAGTCCAATAGGAGGGAAAAAAGTTACTCTGAAATTTTTTTCAAAAATAGAAAAATGAATATCTTGTGGCTGCAGCTGCCCAGCAAAATATCAAAATCTTCCGAGAGCAACTTTCCAATGAAACCTGTCTTTGTACCAACTATATGTCAGTGGGCTTGGATCCAATGGGAATCCCTTGAAACTTTGTGTTACTTCTTTCTAACTCGATACAGGTCTCTAGTTTAATCTCACTTGAAATGTCGTGACTATTTTCTAACTCGGTATTGGATTCAAACCATTGATCCAAGTTTTATTCTTTTGGTTCTAGGTCATCAAACGACAAAGGTATAATTAAGAGAAGCACATGCACCATTAAATTACTCTACCAAGCCATCCCATGATATCCCTATAACCACAAATAGACATTTTGGTCATTATGATTATGAAAGTATTATATGGACACTCTCAGAAATTAATCCATCAGGGCATCAACTTCGACCAAGTTCATAAAAACAGTAACCCACAAAGAGAAAGATGTAACATGGATCAAGGACATTCCATCTACAAATCAACGTTGGTTGGACCATTGGATAACCCGAGATTTAAATACATTGTACCTTAGGGAGTCGGTGTTAGACTTTTTATTGGCAATGCTACCACAAATTGGTGACCCACATATCAGAGTCATTTACTCATTTATATTAGCCTTTTTTCATTACTGATCATTAATACAGAAGCTTCCTTTTGCAATCATCTGAAGGACTTGACAACTCCATTGAAACACTAGCACTCTACCATGCTATTGCTTCTTTGGCGATAAATATGAACATTACAAAATTTTATCGTAAAGAAAAAAATGTTAGGTAACACAACTACCTTACCATACGCTAAATGAGAATAATTAGTCATCCAACTATTAGCTTGCTGTTATTTAGGTAGCTTATAGGATAATGCACGTTTGTTTCTGTATGCATTGGTTGAGAGTCATAAAATATACTCATCTTAGTCTTATAAATGATTTCTTGTCATGCATATATTCTATTATTTTTGTCATTTATTATGGAACCAAAACAGCAATGCAGAATTCGAATAATGACATACGCAAATGATGGGAAAAAAAAAAAAAAGGTACCAACCACAGTTTCAAATTTTCCCAATACAGCATTATCCAAAACACAAAACTTCGAGTCTTGTAACAAATTTAATCCCTCTTGAGATCACTGTCCATTTTCTTTTCTTTGTTTAGGACAGTATGGTTCGTTTCCTACTATAATGTATTTGTACATTTTCTTATATCTTGTAACTATTTAACAATTATGTGTAAAGGGAAAAAAACAAAAACAAATGCAAGACAAACCGCCAAGCACAATTTGCCGATGTGGCATCTAAAGTTATTGCAGAATTTAGATACTCATAAAAACTGAACCGACAACACATTAAAGCAGAATTTAAATTTCTCTGTTCTGCATGAGCTTCTTCTTCTTCTTCTCTTCAGCATGGACCATTCTCCTCAATATCGTTCCCGGAGACGAGAAGAAGGAGAGTTCAACTTGAGAGAATGGGGTCTTAAAGCAAGAATTAGCCGGGAAAATACGAATTCTAGGAGATATTCAGCTTCATATATCAGAAGTTTTAGAGAAGATACAAGGTCTTTTAGATCAAACATAACCATTTCAAGCACAGCTTCTTCTCCTGGCTACTCCTTAATAGGTACTTCTTTTCTATCTTTCAGTCACAACCCCATTTTACCAAATCTACTATTTTTGCTTACTTCTTCCAACTTTTTTGGCAGATGAAATTGACCCATCTACATATTCATTCACCACAGCAATCCAAGGTAAGTAGTTTCTGATTTCTGTACTTTTATCCTTCTCAAAAAAGAAATTTTTGCCGTAGTTTTTGCTAGAAAAAGCAAGAGAGTTACCTTTTAGTGTTATCATGATCATGAAAATTTTACCAGGAAATTGTGAAATGAAATGGGCTTCTTTTTTTTTTTTTTTCTTCTTTTGGAGCAGCTTTGCAGGCAAGGTCTGCTGCCTATAACTGTTGGGAATGCTTATCCCCAGATGGGTTTGCTTTAAATTCAAAATGGAATGAAGCAGAGAAGTACATATGTAACCCTCTTTCAGGGGAGGTTCCAATGGAGTGTTTGTCTGCAAAAACACTCAGTGGAAGATCGTTTAGAAACTTAACAAATAGAATAACAATGTCTGCTCCTCTCATTTACTCTTCTTCTTCTTCTTCTTCTCTCTGTCGCCAAATCCAAACAAGGCCTTCTAATAATTCTTCCTTTGATGACACACTCCATCAGTTTCCAATTCTAGGTTACTTATCACTTTACCTTAGCTCTTTTCCTGCTTCCAAATTCAGAGACTCTTGTCATTCTTAATGACTATTTCTTATCTTTTTTCCCTTGCAGAAAAGAGAATGGAAGCCATGACTAGAGACGTGGGGACTCAAAGCACCCCACCAGACCTTAGCTCTAGCATTCTTAGCCCTGCTTCGACCCCACCCATAAAAGAGAGATCGTTAAAACGTCGTGGGATTGGAGGAGATTCTCCTAATTCAAATGCAAAAGTAAAATCTGAGGAACAGGTAGTGTTGTAGCAGAGTTTTCCACAATTAGTTTAGTATGCTGTATGCTTCATTTGTGATAAGAATTTGTATTTTTAGGCTAGACCCATATGTTAGCATTGGATTAGCATATATGTGTTTGTTTCCTTCTCGTTTTAAAACTCATAATTTCCTTAAAAAAAACTAGAGTCATGTTTAATGCCATCAAGATTCTGAAATGTCACATCATAATAACAAGCACACTAAAGTGTCATCAATCCTCCTTTCAATTCCTAATCCTCCTTTAGGATTGGTATTTGGTAAATTACTAAATTTCATGCCCAAGTGCTTAGGCTATTTACATTGATCAACAATGCAAAAAGGGAAAAAGCATTTTATGGAGAACAAATGTGTCCCATATTTGGTTAGACCTTTTCCCCATGTACAATATCCTCCTAGCCCGAGAAAGTAACTAGTCTAGCAGCATTTCTAGGACAGCATTTTCTCTCTTCAGATGAGACAATCAAAAGGGGTTGGAGTCCTATAACTTGATCCATGCCTTCCTAGGTGAGGGACTCGTATACCAAATTGGTCCCTCTAGTTATGGCAGTCACACCCCTCTCTAGTCTTGGTTTCATATCCCTATCACTTAAGTGTATTCCCCCCAAGTGGTCTGATTTACAGTACAAACAATTGAGCTATGTCAAAGTAACGTTTTCTCCTGTGAGAGAAGCATTTTCCCAGGGGCTGAAAACCCGGATGAACCCTTTTACGAGTCACATAGCAAGATCCAGAACAAATCTCCAAATCAACGACCAATTTTTAGCCCTTTATTTCCTCGAGTCTACTTTTGCTTTACCTCCTAGTGTTTTCCTGGCCCCTTTCTTTTTGTTTTTACCCAAGTCACCAAAGATTTTATGATCAAAATAATGTTAATGAGATCACTTACACTTTTTTTCTGCATTAGCTTTTCTTGGGGTTCTCTCTATGATAAAGCCATTTCACTACTTTCTTTCTTCTTTTTGGAAAAGGTGGTCGTGTGTTTCAGGGGCTCATCACAGAAAATGATTGTATTTTCGCAAACACGGTTCTTGTTGCATCGTTTTTGCGAATCTTAAAGGGCACACGCCACTGTTCCTTGATTCTAAATAGTTGTAATTTTTGTACTGCATTTTTAGGAGAACGCGTATTTTGTTTTTCTTTTTGTAACTTTAGATCAATATGTTTTGACTGATGGCTGATAGTCATTAAAAGAAAGCGACATGGATTGGGACACTTCATCTTCGTGTCCACTTTAACTTTCATTGATTTTAGTAAGGGGTGAGATAAGGTAGAATTTTGAACCGTGGACTCTCTTCGTTCATTAACTTCAGGTTCTTCAAATCTAAATTTGGAGAGAGGTTTTGTCTGTTTAGGTAATAATAGTGTCTTAATAATGGAAACTGGTTTAGCAACATTTTCTATTTCTTATTTTTTTCTGTCCATAATCTCGTGGATAATATATATATATCATTAGAACCAAAACCATATTCATAAATCTAGAAATTCCATTAAGTTAACGTCATGGTAAGATGATCTCATTAAAGATTCGCCAAGGCAAATTTTGATGTAAGCATGCGTGGAATGCAGGTGAATGTGAAAGAAACAAGTGAAGAAGAAGAAACAAAAAAAGAAGAGGAAAAGACAAATGAAAAAGATGAGCTAAAGCGCAGGCATGGTGGTTGCTTGTCATGGATGAGTAAAAGGCATAGAGAGAAACAGAAACCGAGAAACAAGTTCTTTCTTCCTAAGCTAAAAGGGTGCTAAAACAAGAGCTGGGAAGATTCTCTATCTCTCTCTCTCTCTTTCTCTGAACATGTCTGTAAACAAAGATCTTGCAGGACTAAGCTAGCTAGTGAAAGAGTATGATAGGTTGTAAAATAAAAATAGAGAACAATCATGGAGGATGGGGTCTATGACTGTTGGTTTTTGCCTACTATTTTTTGGGGCAGTAGTGCCCACTGATGTTTATGTTTTATTCTTCTTGTGGTGAAAATTTCGCCTGACAGCTTTGAATTCACGTGCATGCTTTTAATTGTTGCCCCAGCTCTCCCTCACTCTATTTCAAACTCTCCCTCACAGTTCACCCGTTTGGAATATATGTGTTTTTTTTTTTTGAATGGCGTTTGGAATATATGTTAGTGCTAAATTAAAACATCGAGTTTAAAGTAAACAGATAAAATATATATACTCAAAATAACAATTCCGCTCTAACAATGACAGCAGCTTTACAAGATTTGCAAATAGTATTAGCTGGTATTGGTGGTTCCCATTTTGAGATGTTTTGGCAGTCTACTTCAAGAAAACTAAAATACAACCAATGCTCACGTATACATGACATTAAACAAGAAGATTTAGCACTTTAGTCTAACCTCACGTTGAGTGATGAGGCAATACAATATCTATCAGCACCCTTTTGGCTGCAGTTTCTTTTGGTTTATCAATGGAGTGCCTAAGATTGACGCCTCAAGAGAATTGCCACTAATCTTTATGTATTTCCAATCTTAGGAACTCATATCATCAGTTCTTCCCTGGTGCAGAGAAAGCTTATGCTTTTGACACGATACGTTATATTTCTGCAGTCGTTAATGGACTTCCAAAGGCCGAGAAGTGATACCGTTTTTAAGCTTGAAAGTACAATGTTTTTTGACATTTGGGTTTGTATATGTAAAGTACTCCACGTATCTTACCTTGCCCTGACCAGAGAAACAGTCCATATTAAAATTTTAAACGAACAGCCTGGCAAACTGAACCTCTACAGCAATAAAACTACCAAGGAAGCTCAGCTAATACTCCATTTGTCTTGAAAAACATGTTAGTTCTGTTATAAACCATGTATATGTTTTATTTTTTTATTTTTTATTTTATTTAGTGGTCTTAAGCTTCGTGATGCAAAGCACAATCTCTCACTTTTAAGTTAAATATGAAAATCACCCTTCATCTAGAAATGTGAGCATTGATCAAGGGAGCCAAGGCGATTACCTTTGACTAAACTCTTGTTATAAGAGATCCCTGTCATATGGCTCGGCGGACTAAGGCAATATTCAAAACATACTAATCTGCAGAGTCAATATTTTTCAGCTTTTGCTTATCGTTCTCTCTTCATACTTTATATATAATCTCATAAAAACTTTGTCAACTACATGTCAGCAGAAACTTTACAAGAGATTATAGCTTGTATAGAGAATGAAAAGAAACAATGATACATGTTACGAAGGTGATGAGTTGGCATTAGTATTGGAGATAAGTCGTACTTCAAAAAGATCCCTCTCTCCCTTCGCTGCACCAAATAGTTCATCATGAGCATTACTCCAAAGAAATTGATCAGCAAACAATTTCTAGACCAACGCCCATTGTCTACACTAATGCATGCATGCTCTCTAAGCATCTAGAGAGAGATTCAATCATTTTCCGCTAGCTATGAAATAGTTCAACTCAATGAAGTAGTTAACGAATAAACTCACCGACTTCGGCTGTAATACCAGGTCCAAAAAATGACGTAAATTTAGCCTGGAAGAAAATATGAGCTTTAAAAGTCAGTATGCTGTTAACTTTCACTGTTCTAAGAATTACTGATAACTAGAAATTAAAGATTACTACTGAAGTGCCCAAGTAATTAGCTCAACTAACCACTAAAGTTACGTTTAAAATATGATCTGTAGTAAATACTTCAAAAGTGAGTCCGATAAGTTTGAAAAAACTATGTTTGTAGGCTTATGTTATAGCTCTACCTGTCTCTGTTCAAAATCTGACAACTGCAAAGCTTTTGCCTCAAACACCAGGACTAGACAGTATTTACCATCTTGCGTTACCTGATACAGGTAGCAAGATGAGGCAGTAAGAAGAGGAATAATAATGAAGAGAAGAACTAGCACGCAATGTGTTTGTCACCACAGCCCAAATAATGGAATAAAGTACACACCCTAGGGCCCAGTACATATATCAGAACATCCAGCAACAACTTGTCATAGGAGATAAAATCGAAAGGGCTTACGTTCACAAGAATGAAACTACTGCTATAGTTTGTTTTTTTTTTTTTTTTTTTTTTTTAATTCTTTTCAATTAAATGCAGTCATTGTAGTTATCACTTATTAGTCTGTTCAAGCATGTGATGATACAGTAAAAGTCTTTTTTCACTTGCATGACAGATTTCAAAATTCCAAACCACATGCATAAGACGACAACGGAAGTTGCCAACCATTATTATATAAACAAATGTAGTTCGTGAAAGTAAATGAACATTTTTGCGTTGAAATAAAATCCAAGTAGGAGAAACCGAACTTCTTCACGAATCTTTTGCAGAATGGGAGCACTCCTTCGCGGGATTCCTCCACCCTGAAAAGTGGAACGTAAAAAATGAAACAAAATAAAAATATTTAAAAATATATATATGAGGAAAAAGAAGTGAGCACTCGGTTAAGAGTAAGGTAGCACAATATTTCTAAGACTCGTTTGTGGCTTTGCACCCAACCATTCAAGTTTTTCCCTCAAAACACCAAAAAGGAAAAGGAACAAAATAAAGGACTACTGCAACCTATTTGGCAGTAATATTGCCTTTGTTTAATTGGGGAAAAAAAAAAAAAAATCAAGAAAATGGTAATCTGAAAAACTGAAAAAATAAAAATATATATATATGTATATTCCTTTTTAAATACAGTTATCATTAGGTTACTGTATTCCAGAAGGTTGTGATAGACCACCTATACGTTTCACACATATGTGAGGCGTGTAATAGGCAGAGCTGAAATAAGCAAGGACAGAAGGGTCTTTTTAGATTAGTAGGGGCATTGGAGGGAATGAGAGAAGAGAACAAGTCCAGTAGAGCCTATAGAGTTAGTTTTTGTTTTGTTAGAGAAAGAGAGGAACGAAGGAGGGCATAGAATATTTGTAGGCAGTAATTGAGGTGTGCTCATGGAGAGAGCCGGGTGTGTCTCAAGTTTCTTTCAATTTCCATCAATAACACCACTGCCTGCCCCAAATTTCTTCTCCTCTTATTATTTAATTGCCTCACTGGCTTGGCTTGGCTTGGCTTCGCTTGGTGTGATTACTGTAATTCGCATCAATTTTGGTATCAGAGCAAGCATTAAGAAGATACTGGGCATGGCTCCAAACACTCGCGTTGAACTTGTCCAAGACGAAATGAAAGAGTTTCGTTGCCATCGAGAAAAGTCTGGAATCGCTCCTCCTCCACCTCACCCAGCCGCAACAGCGCAGCCTGACGCCGGGAGGAGACTTCCGACGTAACTGGTGAGTCACGTCAACCGCCAGAGGCACCACTCCAAATCCGATGGGTGGGTCTGCCATTCCTTCACATGACCGATCAAGAACGCATATCGGCAGCCATCGTGAGCCTGGATTGAGATTCATTGTCTTGGTTCCAGTGGGATGATGGTTGGCGGCCGATTCTGAGTTGGGGGCGAGCTCAAGCGACAGATCTTGCAGCGATTCCGACTAAGAGGAACCCGTTAGTCCTGAAGAAGAAGAAGACACAATTACTATCCTGGAGGAAGTAGAGGCTGACAGGGTAGAGATCTCTCTGAATTCGGTGGTGGGCTTAACTACTCCACACACTACAAAGTTACGGGGGAATCATTCGTGAACAAGAGGTGATTGTCCTCATTGATTATGGCGCCATCCACAATTTCATTACCAAAGAATTGGTGGCCAAATTGAACCTGCTACTAGAAACCACTACAGGTACAGGTTATGGAGTGGTTCTCAGTTCAGGGGCAGCAGTATAGGGGGGAAGGAGTATGCAAGCATGTAGTGCTATTGCTAACCCTTGGTGAGATAGAGATAGTAGAGGATTTCCTACCACTAGAACTGGGCAGCTACCCTGTGATCCTCGGCATGCAGTGGCTTAGCACGCTTAGGAGGAATGAGCGTGAATTGGAAGACTCTAACAATGCAGTTTCAAATGGGAACGACCCAAGTGAATCTACGGGGAGACCCCGAACTTTGCAAGCACAGGTTTCTTTGAAAGCCATGCTACGGACCATCAAGCATGAGGGACATGGTGTCATGGTGGAACTCGGCTATTTGGGATTAGGACGAGAGGGAACAGATGAAGCACTGCACGAATCTGTCCAGCAGCTGATCTGGGAACATGTTGGCCTGTTTGCCACTCCCAGAGGCTTACCACCGAGCCAGGGAAAGGAAGACATTCGATAGTCATGCGGGAGGGAGCGCCACCGGTGAGTGTATGGCCTTACCGTTACCCGCAAATTCAAAAAGATGAAATTGAACGCCTTGTCAAGGAAATGTTAGCGACTGAGGTGCTACAACCGAGCCATAGCCCGTTTTCGAGCCTTATCTTACTAGTGAAGAAAAAAGACGGGAGTTGGCAATTTTGTGTAGACTATCGTGCCTTAAACAAAGAGACCATTCCGGACACGTTTCCCATCCCGGTTATTGACCAATTGTTGGACGAGTTGAGAGGCCCCACCGTATTCACTAAGCTCGACTCGAAGTCTGGTTACCACCAGATTCGAATGAAGGCAGAAGAGGTGCCAAAAACGACATTCCGAACTCATGATGGCCACTACGAATTGTTGGTCATGCCCTTTGGGCTCACCAATGCCCGGGCTACCTTCCAAGCGCTCGAGAACAACATCTTTAGGCCGTATTTGAGGAAGTTTGTGTTGGTGTTTTTTGATGACATCCTTATCTACAGTCCAAGTATGGATTCACACTTCCAACAACTTCGAACTGTCTTTCACATTTTGGAAGAGCAGCAGTTGTTCATCAACAAGAAGAAATGCTTATTTGCGCAAGAGACTGGAGTACTTGGGGCATATTGTATCAGCTGTAGGGGTATAAGTCGATCCTTCGAAAGTGAGTACCATGCTTGCGTGGCCGGTGCAGACGACACTTCGAGAGTTGCGTGGATTCTTGGGCTTGACGGGGTATTATCGGAAGTTCGTGGCAGGATACGCGACCATAGCTGGTCCACTCACCGAACGACTCAACAAAGACAGCTTCGGTTGGAATGAAAGTGCCCAAGAGGCTTTTGAGCAATTGAAGGCAGCCATGATACAAGTGTCGATGTTGGCCCTATTGGACTTTTCTATCCCATTTGTTAGAAACGGATGCTTTGGGTTACGGCATAGGGACTGTCCTAATGCAAAATCAGCAGCACCCCATAGCTTATTTCAGTCAGACACTGTCACCACGGGCCCGAACCAAATCCGTGTACGAGAGAGAGCTTATGGCCATTTGTGTTGACCATACAAAAATGGAGACCGTACCTATTGGGGCGCAAGTTCATAGTTCGGACGGCCCAAAAGAGTCTCAAGTTTTTATTGTAACAACGCTTGGTCAGCCCCGAACACCAATCGTGGCTAGTCAAGCTGTCCGGTTACGACTTCGACATCCAATATCGTCTCGGGCTAGAAAACAGAGCCGTTGATGCTTTATCATGCCTATCGGGTACCCCAGAATTGGCCACCATGACGATTCCACAAGGATGGGAATGGGACTCCGTGGCTAAGCACAACGAGCAGGACGCATATGTGATGGAGGTACAACGGAAGATCAGAGAGCAAAATGGGCCTTATGTGGGTTTCTCACTCGTCCACAACACCCTGTTGTTCAAAGGCCGCCGTGTCATCTCCAAAATCTCACCCCACATTCCTCTCCTTCGCGCGGAATATCATTGCACCCCAGTGGGTGGTCACTCTAGCATTCAAAAGACCTACCAAAGGTTAGTAAGTGAACTATTCTGGGTGGGCATGAGGAAGGATGTCGAGAAATATGTTCAGCAATGTGACATCTGCCAGCACCACAAATACATGGCTATGTCACCTGCGGGACTCTTACGGCCATTACCATTGCCGGAGAGGATTTGGGACGACGTCACGATGGACTTCATTGAAAGGCTACCGCACTCGAGTGGTATGGATACTATCTTAGTTGTTGAGGAACGGCTCAGTAAATATGCCCACTTCTTGCCTCTTAAGCACCCATTCACTGCCCCCGGTGTAGCCGCTCTCTTCACTAAGGAGGTGGTTAAGCTCCATAGCATACCTCGTACCATCATATCCAACCAGGACAAGGTGTTTATGAGCAAGTTTTGGTTGGAGCTATTCAAACACCAAGGGACATCGCTAAAGCGCAGCACAACCCACCACCCCCAAACAAAGGGCCAATCCGAAGTGGTGAATACGTACCTGCGATGCTTTACTTCTTCGAAACCCAAGTAGTGGTCGGCTTGGCACAACACCTCCTATCACACTAGTTTGGGCAACACTCCCTTCTATGCAGTATATGGCCATGACCCGCCTGCCTTGCTACCCTTTGAAGTGGGGTCCACTCAAGTGGATGCAGTCGAACAAGTCCTAGTCGATCGTGATGAAATGTTGGACGAACTCAAGATGTCATTGCTGCGTGCTCAACACAAGATGAAAGTCCAAGCTGATGGAGCACGACAAGATGTCAAGTTCGACCAGGGGGATTTGGTGTATCTTAAGCTGCACCCGTACAGACAGAAGTCACTTGCACAACGGAAATATGAGAAGCTAGCGGCACGATATTTTGGGCCATATCCCGTAGTCGAACGTATTCGAGTCGTCGCCTACTGTTTAAAGCTTCCCCCAACAGCCTGTCTGCACCCGGTCTACCATATTTCACAGTTGAAATGTGCCATTGGAGCTGCCAACCCGTCTTGGGATATCCCACAACAACTCACTGCCGAACTCACAATTGAAGTCGAAGCAGAAACAGCGACAGCAGTTCGCAAAACCTCAATGGGACAAGTGAGGCTCTCGTCACTTGGAAAGATCTGCCACCATACGAAGCTACTTGGGAATCCTTTGACAAAATTCAGCAACATTTTCTTGATTTCCACCTTGAGGACAAGGTGCTTTCGTTGGGGGGGGAGTAATGATAGACCTCCTATACATTTCACATATGCGAGGCGTAGTAGGAAGAGCTGAAATAACCAAAGACATAAGGGTGTTTTGGCATAGTAGGGGCATTTGAGGAAATGAGAGAAGAGAACAAGTCCACTAGCCTATACAATTAGTTTGTTAGAAGAGAGGAACGAAGGAGGGAGGGAGGATTTAGAGCGGAGCAAAGAGTGGGGAAGGACATGGAATTTTCTAGTCCGTAATTGAGCTGTGCTTATGGAGAGAACCGGCCTCTCGAAAGCCGGGTGTCAAGTTTCTTTCAATTTCCATCAATAACACTGCCCAAATTTCCTCTTCTCTCATTAATCGCCTTATTCGCTTGGTGTGATTACTGTAATTCGCATCAGGGTTGCTTCTGTAACTCATAACCTACGGTCCAAAAACTTAAACAAAGCTACACATACTTCACCTACTAATTACTATCCAGTACAGGAAAGTTGATTCAATGTGCGAACAGCAGTACCTGTTTGATTAAAGAAACCTGCAGTTTTCCTAGCAGAGCGACCCACAAGAATATGAAGTTCAAAGATAACCCTATGCTTTGTCTAAACATACATTTATAGTAGTAATAATCTTTTTTGTATTTTCATTGTGTTCTTGCTGTATTACTGGAACAAATTTAAGTGTTTCTCCATCAGATAACCACATTTTCAAAGAGGAATCATGAAAGCAGGCCGGTAACAAAAGGGTGCCTTTTCTTTCTTGCCCGCTCCAAGGTTCAGCAAAAAATAGAGATTAAAGTTGGACCAAGTTGAACAATGAAATTGGTAGTCCAGCATCAATTAGCAAGATCCCCAGTTTTTTCAAGTTGAATACCAAAAGACGCACTGGAGTACAAGCATTTACGTATGATATCACAAGAAACAGACTTGTTCAATTTTTTTTCCCTCCAACTAATGACTCATGGTTGTAATTTTTCTTTTCTGAAATATGATTTTAACTGATTGATGGACTATTTGAAAATGTACCTGACCATACTGGAATATCCGTTTCAATGCTTCATCCAAATGCTGCTCGTCCCCATAGCGATATCTGATTACATCATTCCTGACCTAATTATTTGGGAAAGTTATCAACCATTTAAAAAGCATCTCCCATAAGGAACAACAGGTTAATGGTTAAATCTCTTAGCGATGGCTCAGTTCATATCATTCTTTTAAGTATGATGAACAACAATTAATCACACTACAGGAGAAGCTAGATGCCTATCATCCTAGTATACATGTTCATTAACATTAATTCACTGTAGTAGTCTTAAAGAACATCATCCTAGATGCGCTAAGAAAATTACTTAAGGGAGATAACAGACTATCCTTCAGATGGAAAATGAGTTTTAACAAAATGCAATAACTCTTTATTCCATCTCACTTAATGGTAATGTATACCTATTACAAAAAGAATAGTTAAGTGATGGAAAATATACTTGACTAATGGTACTTTTGTTTTACTCTACAAGAATGAGCTCCTTGTTTTCTTATTCTCCTTAGAGCCCTCCAACCCACGCCAAAAATGGCATGGGATATGTCCTTTGGCGCTGGGTCTTGGCCCAAACCCAGCGCCATTTCTCAACGCCAATTTGGCGTTTAGGCCCATTTGTGAATAGTGTAACGCCTATTTTGATATGTTACTGTTCACAAACGCCATTTTTCCTTCTTTTTCAACTCTTTTTTTTTTTATTTGTAAAAGAGGCCACAAATAAATCTTAATTTTTTAGCTTTGATCCTACTTCCATAGTTTTGGCCAGTACAAAAAAAATTAAAATCTTCCTTTTCATGTCCCAAGAATAAAATAATATATAATTTTATAAATTGGTAATTTTAGTTAATAAAATATAATTTATTAATCTATAAGTTTCTATAACTTTGTTAAATAATAAAATATATTATTGGATCAATACGTAAAAAAAAAATTGAATATAGGCATTATTGATGAAATTGATAAATAATGGGGAATAAGAATAAAGTTATATAAAAAATAGATTAAAAAAATATATCAAAAATATTTCTTTTGGTATTAAAAATAGAGTAATAGATTGGAGATGAAGTTATTGTACGAGTGAAAGTTACTCCAAAATGGAGCAAAGGTTACACCAAAATAGAGGAGTGAGTTAGAGATACCCTTAATTGATAGAAAACTCTAAGATTGCGTCACCAACAACCAAAGATATATATATATATTCTTTCCATGGACAGAGAGCAGGCTTAACAAGTTCATGAGGATTTTCTAACGAGCAAAGAAATGATATTAGCCAGCCTCGCTGCCAAAGAAAAGTGCAATAGTATTCTATGACAAGTTGACAAAGCCCGTGGACAAAAATAGGGCCTTTGCTTGTCTACTCTTCATACCATATACGAAGAAAGACGGAACCTGATTGTCATTTTGGTAAAAACTCAGAACTTTGATGCAGATGGTAACTTTAAAACAATACCAATTAGTTGACTTTACAATTTTCAAAATTCAAACGAAAAGAAACTAGAAAATATGCTGAATCCCACGATTAGATTAAGGCAATTCAAGGTAGGTACCTGTTTAAGAATTGGAGTAGCATATGCTTCCCTCAATGGTAGAGCATCTGAATAAGTCACGCACGGCACTGGTTTGAGTTCTGCATACTGCAAGACAATCAAAAGGCAATACAGTAATATAATAAAAGCTTAGGACATTCCAAAACAAAACCTGTCTATCTCTGTCCATTCCGCCGAAATGTCAACTCTCTTTCAGTTTTTCTTTTACTAAATTCAAATATTGAACTTATTAGCACATCCTGAATAGGTTAATTGAATTCCACTAGAACTAAACAAAATATTGTTGATTTGTCATCTTAATTGATATTTACCCAGAAGTAGCCAAAAGACACATATGATATGATATGATATGATATGATATGATATGATACAAGACAATGAGTGGGTTCATTACCATAAAGCCCAAATCAAAGAAGAAGGGGAAAAAAAAAAAAAATGAAGGTGCTATTACCTTGAGAGCCATACCAATTATGGCAAGTGGGAACCCATAAGTTAGCATCAAAGCTGACCATTCTGACCCTGGAAGGACATTGAAATATGCTCCAAAACCATACCTATACATACATATATATATATATATAGTTGCAGAAACACATTAATAAATAAAAAACAAAAAATAAATAAATTAATAAGGAAAGGGAAAAAGGAACTGACCCCAAGAGTGAAATTCCAACACTTAGACCAATTACACCAAATGAAACCTGAAAGCAACAGTTAATATCACATTTGGGAATTTAACAAAATTGAAGAGAGAGAGAGAGAGAGAGAATTTGTGATACCTTGGCGAGGGAGAATTGATCGTCGGGAACAATGGTTTCATCGGATGAGGATGAGACGGAGGTGGGACTGGGCTGGGTCGAATCGGCGGCTCTAGGGATACTGGATAAGAGCTCCGAGTGCCAGCGGGAACTGGGCCTGGGCCCAATGGGTTCAAAGTGGATGAAGAGGGCGGCGGTGTTGGGCCTAGACCGTGCCGGTTTCGGGTGGGGACGAGGCGGAGGTGGAGGTGGGTGGAGGGAGAGAAAGCAGTGGCGGTTGTAGAAATCAGGGTGGGAGCTTACTAAGCTTGCTCTTATCGCCATTTTTAAGCTTTTTTCTTTCTGGGACTCGAGAGTCAGAGCAGCACAACCACTGGCTCGGCCTCAACTGACTTCAACTGTCCCAGGAAAGACACTAACTACTAGCAAACTACGCCTCTCCTCAACCGCCAAATTTTCTGATTACGTGTCTCCTTGTTATCCCTATTTTTTTTATTAAAAAAAAAATTAACAAATAAACAAAGTCTTCTTTATATTAAAATTACAATTTGACCTCTGTATGTTTCTTTTCATCCTAGAATTCTAGGGCTAATGGCACAAATGGCACTGAAGTTTCTAGTTACTTGGTTTCGGCACGTTTAATTTTCCAAGCTCTTTTCTTCGGTGTATTTTCGTTTAAATATATTTTCAGATATAACGTACTTATTTTCAGTTTAAAATTTAATAATAAATTACAATTTAGATAATTCAAAAACTAAATTATTCTAAATTAGAGGTGGTGAGTACAATGTGTGTTAGAATGTGTGTTAGACACTATGATGTCTAAATTTTTAATCAATCCATAAAGTGCGGTAGAAAAAAATCTTAATCACTATGGTTAAAAAAAAGTATATTAACTGCACCAAACTATATCACATTATATAATTTATGCAGTTTGAGCCTTTGATATGAACCTCAACAAAATTAGGTCAAATTAAAAAAAATAATCTTAAAAAAATTATTACTACTAAAACAAAATTATTTAAAAAATAATACAAATCTAAAATATTTAAGAAAATTACATATTCACGTATTCATAGTTGCCTAAGCAATATCTTAATAAGACACAATCTTATAACTCAATTAAAATATATTAAAACACAAATAACTAAAATTCAAAAATTTAAACATTCTTTCAAACAATAAACAACAAAATTGAAACTTAAATTATTAATAAATTCTCGTTCGCTTCATTTTCTCGAAGACTCTTCAAGTTTCATTCACAACTTATTTCAAGAAGAATTATATTTCATATTTTAATATATTATATACATGAATTTATGTATAAATATATATTTTAAATTGGATGTACATATATATATATGATGTTGTATAATTTATTGCGAAAATAGAAATTATATTCTGTATTCTATACTATATGTGACAGTAGAGGAAAATTAGATCTCAAATCACACCACGAAATAAAATAACCACACCACACTACTTGGCATAGTCTAGTTTAAGTGATTAAACAAAAATCTACTCACCCCTACTCTAAATCAAAAACTTCAAGAACTTAATTGTTTTAAGAACCAAATTGAAAAAACTTGAATGCTTTAGCCACCATTTGTGCCATAAACTTAGAATTCTAAGAATAACCATTAGAGAATTTATTTATTTTTTTATATTCTCTTTCGGAGGGATATAAAGGGAATTACAGTCTTCTATATTTGGTGTTCCGGAAAGGAACTGAAGTGCTATCAAACGGCATGTAGTTTTCTGATAAAAACGACATACCCTTGCTTCAAAATTACTGTCGTTTAAATCACAGGACATCTCTCATCTCATCTAACTTAGTTTACAACATATAGTTTCAGTTGAAATGCTCTAATTCTGAAATACTGAATATTTAATATAGTTCAAAAATAAGCAGTCCTATGCAGAACACTACACGTCGTTTTCAATTTAAGCCTGAATACAACACGCCAATTTTTGTTTAAAATTCGTCGTCGTTTGAGGCAACACAATATGTTCTTGTGTTACTGTCTACGAAGTTACAAACATGAACATGACAAATCAGCTACTTCAAAACCATAAATTTCATGAACAAAATAGCGAAGGCCCCTAGTACAAGCAACAAAATAGCGAAGGCCCCTAGTGCCTAATATCCCGCAACAATTCTGGACAATTCAAATTGAATAGAGTACAGTAGATTGCATAGAAATTACAAAACCAACACAACGCTTCAAGGGTTTTAATCAAGGCACATTGTTGTCTCTGAATGGCTTCCCCTTCAATGTCACAAGCAAATGCTGTCAGAAATATACAGTAGGAGATAGATTCTCCTTTCATTTACACATGCTCAATGGTGCCCTCTGAAGCAAGTTAGCAGCATATTTTTTGGTCCCTGAAATCACCCGCTATTCCGAAATAAAACTGTTAGTTGTCTCCTTTGTGTCAATACGAAATGCTTTTTGCCATCAATTGTTTAGAAGCAAACATAAAACCAAGGATAACTAAGGAACCAGGTTAGCCTTTCAAAAATCTATTCAAATATTTTTTGCCTCAATTCACAAAAACATAAATTATATTAAAATTTCATTTCCGTAGCAAAATCTACAATGGCTAAAACTCTAAAGTGATGAAACATCCATTTAATCAATTTGTGTCTTTTGTCTTACTTTGACTAGTTAGAAAATGAGCGTAGCGTTGATTCCTCATCCATTTTCCCCTGCAGATCAAACATAAAATGCAATGAACATGTCTGGAAATCCTGATGAATAACTGCAGCAACCAAAATTCTTCTCTTTTTCTTCTTGTAAGCATATCCAATGTATTTACCTTATTGAAGATATATATTTCTCAATCTCTTCTTTCTGTTCAGGACCATACAAAAACCATTTTTCAGCAAATGCGTCTACATCTGAAGTTCCTATGTCTGTAAGAGAGAAACATGATCACATGCAAGCTCATGGATGGGATTTTCAAAAGAAGTACGTTTGGAAGGTACAACTAACCTTGAAGTAACATGTCCAATTCACCACCACAGCATCTTAATTTCCAAAACACATGGCCTTCGGCATCCAAAAAATTAGGCTCTGTTCGAACAGCATCAGATCTTCTCCTTCCTATCATTATGTAAGGAGTATCATGCAAGTAATTCTAGCAATTTAGCAAGTCATAAGACTCATAACTAATGATCAAACAAATTCAATTTGGATCATGAAATATGATCCACTGGGGCTGATTTTCTTAGTCTAGTCATATTTGTTAAGAGTATCAGACGCAAATAAGCAATCTCCTCTGAAAATTTTATGAAATACAATACAAATACAAGAATTAGAACATACTCTTAGTCACAGAGCCCATTGCCTTAAGTATCTCAGAATGAGCTTGAGCCACATCAATTTTAATTTGTGAAACAATAGCTTCATGCTCTGAAATTGAGAGGGGAGCACCATTTTTCGCAAGAATAGCTTTGGCAATCTCATCCTGCATCTTCTGCTTGAGGAGTTTCTCCTGTAAGTAAGGAAGGGTTCCAAGTTATAAGCAAATTAAAAATGGGAAAAATATAAAATCAATGTCATATTTACTACCCGATAATGAAAAGATTTGCAGTAGGAAAGATTTTGGTGGAAAAAGAATGACAGGAAATAAAACAAAGAAGCAATGATTGTGCTTATTTTACAATTTCCCCAATTGTGAGGGCCCACCAAAATTGTTTCATAATTGTGCAAGCAAAGACATTACACATGAACTGGTCAGACCCATAGTATCTTTCCCATTATGGCTTAATGCAGATTAAGTGTAAACCCATCCAAACTCTTAAGATGCTTCCTTATTTTGCATATTACCTTGCTCTTCGCTGCAACAACTTTTTCTTTCGACTCCTTCTCTCTCTCAACAAGCTTTGAATTTTCGTCATCAATCCAACTTCTTAATTTTCTGGCAGAAAAATTAAAAAGCTTCCATCATACTGAAAACTGAGAAGGGAGCAAATAAATGCATTTAGAACAATAGTTATGCCTTAAAAGTCTTTAACTCACGTCGTGCCAAGAGCCTCATCACAAAGAAAATTTAAGATTCTGAGTTTTTTTGAAAAATCTAAAGAGTCATATCCCTCGACACGTTTGCCAAAATTAGCTGAAGACAGTTCCTCTGATACACATTCAGATTCAGAGATGCATTTTTCCAAAGCCTGAAGCCATGAATTTTTGCTGCTTACAGAGTGGGACCTAAACAGAAGGTTACGCAAAAAATCAACTGCATGTCCAAGTACTGTGTTCAACATAAGTCACAGAACATAAGCAAATATAAACTCATCAGCTAATGATTTGCACATGATCACTTGCGTCACAATGAATTCAACCTCATCGAAGGTTAGTATTCAGTTTACAACCAAAATAAACAAACAAACAGAAACAAATACATAAAATTAAATCACGGCTGAAGTGTTCGTACTCTTCTCCCATGTCCTCTTGCATGAGAGACAAGAGTTGGGTGTGAAACCGAACTACTGAGGAGTACTGTCCTCGGCGACAACTGGATCCACGTTTTAATTCTCGAAGTACTGCTTCAGCTTGTCCTTTCCTGATATCAAGAACCTGAAGAAACGGGTTTTAAAAACTGTTAATCATATACTGTGCATGCTTTAGCATAGCAAAAATGAATAAACAAAAAGGATCAGAACATTATAAACAATACAATCTATGCTAAGATGTTGCCCACAGAACAAAGATAGTGTAATCAATTACTACAACATAACAGGAAGTATAATGTCACAACCAATTGCAAACTGATATGGAGCCATGTTTGATCCAACTTTAATCTAGACAAACTAGAGTCTAGAATTACCTTTCCAAAAGATGCACAAAATTCTAAAAACTGCAGGGCATGTCCAATATCTTCAGGAGACAATTCGATACCCCATACAGTTGTTAAGATGGTACCCTGAGGCAAAGGAACACTGACTTCTGTCTGCTCAAGACTTGTGGCACACTTCTTGATTTCATGAGACTGATCTAAAGCCTTAGCCTTGCGCTTCTTGGCCTTAGCATCAACATCTATTGAAACATTTAAAACTCCTGCATCTTGTCCTTCCCCACCATCTTTATTCTTTATTTCATCATCTGGTTTGATGGGATGGAGTGAAACCTCATCCAAATCCTTCTTCTTGGAACTCTTTTCTTCTAAGGGAACACAAACATCCTTTCCAGCTGTTTTTTTCTTTTTAGACATTTTGTCTTGGCCTTCCGCACCATCGTTCTTGTTTCTGTCATCCTCTGGTTTGATGGGGTGGAGTGAAACCTCACCTGAAATCATCTTCTTGGAACTCTTTTTCTTTAGTGGGGCACAACCAACATTTCCAATTGTTTTCATTTTCTTGTCAGACATTTTGTTTTTCCCATCATCATTTTTGTTTCTATCATCCTCTGTTTTGATGGAATGGAGTGAAGCCTCATCCGAAACCCTCTTCTTGTGACTCTTTTTCTCTAATGGGACACAACCATCCTTTACAGTTTTTTTCATTTTCTTTTCAGACATTTTGTATTGGGCTTTCTCACCATCGATCTTGTTATTGTCATCCTCTGGTTTGATGGGATGGAGTGAAAACTCATCCGAAACCCTTTTCTTTGAACTCTTTTTCTCTACAGGAACACAATCATCCTCTCCAGTTACTTTCATTTTCTTTTCAGACTTTTTGGTTGAAACTTTAGCACCTTTTGTGCTACTCTGGATTGAACAATCAGCAGCAACTTTATCACCATTACTTATTTCCTTTAAACCTTCCCTCTTTGCTTTCTTACTTCTCTTTTCACCAGAGATTGGCGTTGAATTTGAAGGGTTCGCGTTGGAATCAACAATTTCATCAAAAGAATTTTCCTTCCCCCGTTTCATTGGTGATGCAACTCTAGACACAGACTCCTGTAAATTATCCAAAGTATGCATTCATCCGTAAGCATGAAGGACAGAGATTCCACCAACGAAACGCCTAATGCAAAAACAATATACTATTGCAAAATGCTTTGACAACTCAACGTACCTTCGTTGAAGTAACTGTCTTTTTCGGCGAATCTACACTTCTTTTGACATTCTTATCAACATCCAAATTCTCGGGCCCTCTCACTTTTATCATTTCGGAGGCAGAACTAAACCCAATTGCCTTGGCAGCATGAACTAGAATACCAGTGGGTTTGTGACCTCGTTTTTTCCTGAAATTAAACAATCAAACAGATAAACTAAATTAGAATGACCAGTAACACCAAACACATTGAAAAGACCAGCCCACAAACATCAGAGACTTACATGCAGAAACTACAGTTGCAAATGCCTCTGCATTTGGGACATGTCCAGTCATCCAACAAAGCCACTTCTTCTGCTTTTTCTCCATACCTAATCCAGTATTCAACATCGCCATGCGCATTGCACATATCAGGTATAGAACCCCAAAAAACTGTAACAAAACTACATGCATATAAACACACTCAATATATAACCTGTTCAAGAGGCATTTGTGACAAACGTTAAGGGTACAAAGCTTGTTTCCCTTCTGATTCTTGCACGAAGCGACAAAATCCATGGTTTTTTGACGGCACTGCATCGATTAGTCCGAATAATGAGGACAAAACAAAATGAAGCGACCCATTAAGCGATTTCACTGCCCATTACTTTCTACTATAAAAACAAGTAGAGTAACCTGGTGACAAGTCTTGCCGTTCTCAGAATCGTAGATCCGGCCTCCGACGACCCGAACTCCGGAGCTCTTGCGTCGCTTGGCTTGTGGTGCCTGATCCATCTTCTGGGTGTCTTTGCTCTCCTTAGAAGAGACCTTGGTTTTCGAAGCAGAGCTTGAAGCAACAGCCATGGCAGCCACTGTTACTCTCAAAAGGAGTTAAACAAAAGAGTAAATATAATCACGTCACGATGATCTCTCTCTCTCTCTCTCTCTCTCTCTCTCTCTCTCTCTCTCTCTCACTCTCTCACATGGGGATTGGGGGGTTGGGAGTTGGGAGTCGAGAACAGCAGAAGAGCACTCAGTTTGGTTTGGACCCTTTTTCGAATTTCGTTTTCTTTCGATTCGTCTTCTCTCCACTGGCGGGAGACACTGAAATTAAGCTTGAAAAATTTTGGGGGCCAAAATCGAAATTCCGTTTTTGCAATTGGTGGATTTTGGAGGGACGTCTGAGCGCCAAATACTTTCGCGACTAAGTTTGGGTTTTAAGATATATTATTGTCCATTTTTTTATTGGGGATTCTAGCTAATAAGTAGGTGTGTACACTGAACATCGGCAGGGCCAAATCCAATTACGTCGGTTAGGAATGTTCAAAATTTGCACAAACCATTCCAATTAAATTCTCGATAAGTATAAATTAGATTATATTTAATTTTTCAAATCCGTACTAATTCATTGAAAATATTTTTTAACCAATTAAATCTGCATAAATATAAATTAGATTAAATTTAATTTTTAAAATCCGTATTTATAGATTGAAAATATTTTTTAACCAATTTAATATGCACAAATATGCATATTAGATTTTGATTGAAATTTTGGAATTCATATTTTTGCAGATGGAATATATATTTTTTTTACCTTGTAAATAACTATTTCAATCTAATCTACAAATAATATATAATAATAGACGAAGTTTCAATAGAGATTTTTATTTTTTTTCATAAATAGTTACCTTAATACGGGTCATTGGATTTTGATCTAGTTATTATAATAATATTAGTAATTCTAGTAAAAAAAATTTGATATAATTAATACGTATTTAAATATAGAAAGCTACTTAAAAATAGGTAAACATGTTTGTGGCCTATAATTAAAATTGATTAGTTTTTATTTATTTTATCCTATTCCATTAATACATTCTTAATATTTTAATTATCATTACTTTTTTCTTATGGATAATTCTCATTAATTTTAATTATCTATAAAGTTTACCCATAGTAAAGATATAAAAGTAGCAAACTCTATTTTTTAACATTAAGAGAGATTAAAAAAAAAAAAACGTAAACTTATGATCCTATACTAAAGTCATAGTTTTTTTAAATTCATGTTAAAATAAATTAAAGTAAAATATCAATGCATATTGTAAGAAAATTTGATAAATAAATCATATGAAAAAAGATTCAAAATTTGTATTATAGGTAACAATTTTCTTTAAAAATTAAAATAAAATAAGATTAGAATTGTCCATAAATTTAAATGGAATAATTTATTCCATTACACACATAAAAAGAAATATTCCTAAAACTCATTATTTATATGAATTTGAAAACTAGAGGTAAATTAATTTCATTTATAAATTTGAATTAGAATGGAAATTTTAAAAATTAACTTGTTATTATAAGTCACTTTTAAATTAGACAAAATATACCTGTTGATGGAGCGAAAATAAAAATCTCTATTGAAAACTCTCACATATGTAATTTATACTTTTTTTATAATTCATGTATATTGTGAAATTATCTATTAATTGTAGTTTAAGAACTTACCATACATAATTAATACTTTCTAAAACACGAAGTCCAAATTTATGCTAACAACAAATAATTTATAACAAAAAACCAACATAAAGCAAAGTTATAAAGGCTTATTAATCAAGATTAACCGATGAAAAGTAACCAATCTAAACCACACGTTTGTGGATAAGATTAAATTTGTTAAAAAAATTTATATAGATTTGATTAAATGTAATTTTTAAAATCTGCACTTAGTGCAAATTGGATATAATATATAGATATATATAGGCAAATTGGATGTAATATGTAGATATATATATAAGTGCAAAATTGGATATAATATATAGATATATATAGGCAAATTGGATGTAATATGTAGATATATATATAGACGCTAAAAAAATACAAATTAGGTTGAATGACACTCCTAATATTGGTAGAATATGACATATATAATAATAATTTTGACTAAAATAACTTTTTTAAAAGTGTATTGAAAAATAATTTTTTAAGTAATGTCACAAAGTTTTGCGAGAGAAATTTATTCTGATACTAATAAAAAAGTAATTATTCCGAACACTTATAATAAAAAAAAAAAGTCATTTTAGTATACAATCTCGGGTCCATTTCCCATTATGTTAGTCTACTAAAATTCTAACTCAATAAAATTCGAACTTTAAAATTGACGGAGCTAGTGTTGTCGGCCCTGGATTAGGTCGAGTTTGGTCAATCGGATTAGCCTTATTCATTAAAACTATAAAAATAGCATTAATTCATGTAATCTATGGTGCAAACACCGGAAAAATCGTAATACATTTCCAAATCATTACAAATTAAACAGTGCAAACATTTAAAAGTCTTAATACATATCAAAAACAAAGTCTTAAAAGTAACATTTTCAATTACAAATGTCTGCTAATCAGTGCATACCCAAAATCTANACATAATTAATACTTTCTAAAACACGAAGTCCAAATTTATGCTAACAACAAATAATTTATAACAAAAAACCAACATAAAGCAAAGTTATAAAGGCTTATTAATCAAGATTAACCGATGAAAAGTAACCAATCTAAACCACACGTTTGTGGATAAGATTAAATTTGTTAAAAAAATTTATATAGATTTGATTAAATGTAATTTTTAAAATCTGCACTTAGTGCAAATTGGATATAATATATAGATATATATAGGCAAATTGGATGTAATATGTAGATATATATATAAGTGCAAAATTGGATATAATATATAGATATATATAGGCAAATTGGATGTAATATGTAGATATATATATAGACGCTAAAAAAATACAAATTAGGTTGAATGACACTCCTAATATTGGTAGAATATGACATATATAATAATAATTTTGACTAAAATAACTTTTTTAAAAGTGTATTGAAAAATAATTTTTTAAGTAATGTCACAAAGTTTTGCGAGAGAAATTTATTCTGATACTAATAAAAAAGTAATTATTCCGAACACTTATAATAAAAAAAAAAAGTCATTTTAGTATACAATCTCGGGTCCATTTCCCATTATGTTAGTCTACTAAAATTCTAACTCAATAAAATTCGAACTTTAAAATTGACGGAGCTAGTGTTGTCGGCCCTGGATTAGGTCGAGTTTGGTCAATCGGATTAGCCTTATTCATTAAAACTATAAAAATAGCATTAATTCATGTAATCTATGGTGCAAACACCGGAAAAATCGTAATACATTTCCAAATCATTACAAATTAAACAGTGCAAACATTTAAAAGTCTTAATACATATCAAAAACAAAGTCTTAAAAGTAACATTTTCAATTACAAATGTCTGCTAATCAGTGCATACCCAAAATCTAGTATATATATATACTAAAATTTAATATTTTTATACATATTTAAAAATTGTATATGTTGATCGGTCAGGTCGGATTGGGTTCTATTGGCTTGTACATAGCTGAACCTATAATTAAATACTAAAAAATCTTAATACATACCTAATGTTGTGCGGTCTAAAATCCTAAGGTATGCGACCTCGACCTCCTCCAAGAAGGATATATGCGACCCCCTCCGTGATGCTTATATGCGACCTCTTCCGCAGGTTTTTGTGCGACCTTCTCCGTCCAATTTTCCTTAACAAACAGGAAACCTATAGGAAAAGGGAAACACAAAAACACTATAAAGGAAACCTACAAGAAGAGGGAAATAGGTAAATGCTGTGGAAGAAACCTACAAGGAAAGGGAAACTGAAGACTCCTATTTGCGATTAACTAAGTTATCCTTTTCGAGTAGTTATCCAATTGTATTGTTATTTAATTTATGTTACCCAATTGTATAGTTACCCGTTTATACAATTAGGTTCCTAGAGGCATAGGGAACCTTGGGACATAAGGTCACTACAATCTATATAAAGGGGGCTTTATGTTCCGAAGAAATCATCACCAATTCTGGGCAGAAACAAGTCACAGAAAATAGAAGTCAGAGCAAATACACGCCTAGGGTATTCCAAACTTCGGGTAGTCTAATTCTTTAGCATTCTTCAATAGCTTTTGAGTATTGTAACCTTGAGTATTCATCATTATAGTGAGAAAACAGTGGACGTAGGCTCATCTTTTTCGGGGCTGAACCACTATAAATCCCTCTCTCCTTATTTGCTTTGATTATTTACTTCAATTTACACAAGCCACATCTCTTAATTATTTATAAATTTATTGTTGATAAAACCTCCATCAACACCTAATAAGGTTAACTTTTGCATTTTGAGCCCAACCTAACTAAATAGCCTTATGAACCTATGAATTTTGGCTTAGATTTGGTTGAGTTGGACAGGTTGATCGAACTATCAGACCGCATGTGCACTCCTAACTAGTACCAGTAGCCTTTTAGTAAATACTCCGTTGCAAATCCGCAAATTTCAAAAGCATCATTGCTAAAGCATCTTTTTTTTTTTTTTCAAAGGTTTGTTGCTCTAAAGGTCATGAATTTAGTAACTGTTAAAAATTCTACGTGGTAATACCAATCGGTGAAAATAACATTTTTTTTTTTGTCAAAATTTGTTAACAATGTTAAAGTTAAGCAGAAGAATATGCATATGACGTGTACATAATCGGTTGTTAAAAAAAAGAAGATCCTCTTATTTCAATTTTACAAACATGTTCCTAGGATTTGAGAAGAACTCATATTCTTTTTTAAATCCTCTATTTTAAGCAGAAAAAAAAGATG